>JAFMTC010000679.1:901694-918867 GCA_018845635.1 Nicrophorus orbicollis | reverse complement strand
TCTTCATCTAAAATCTTATTCGAAGCATCATATTGATTTCTTAAAATTTGGAAGCTTATTACATACAAATCTTTGATAATACAAAAGTGATTGTAAGTTGTTTAAATTGTATGTAGTTTATATTTTAATATTCATATTCAATATAATCTTAAATTTATTAGTTTTCGTGGAATTAAGTATAACGTGAAGACTTATTTGAGGACTACAATAGTAAATGAAAGTTCATTCATCTATAATCTTATTCGAAGTATCATATTGATTTCTCAAAATTTGGAAGCTTATTACATGCAAATGTTTGATAATAGAAAAGTGATTGTTCTTTCAATTATCTGTAGTTTACTTTTTTATATTCAGATTCAATTCATATCTCAAATTTATTAGTTTTCGAGAAATTTGGTATAACGTGAAGACTTATTCGAGACATCAAGTAAATTTCTTAAAATTTAATAGCTTATTACTTGCAAATCTTTGATAATACAAAAGTGATTGTAAGTTCTTTCAATTATCTGTAGTTTATATTTTAATATTCATATTCAATACATATCTTAAATTGATTAGTTTTCGAGAAACTGAGTGTAACGTGAAGACTTATTCATAGAAACTACAAGAGTGACTGAAGGTTTCTCACTATCTTCCTCAATCTCTACTTCCAACTTTTTTATACTATGTATCATCATACAAATTCCAATTACCTACAAAGTTCATGCTTTACTCGAAAGATTAAGTAAATACATTCTGTTACTTTCTTGCTCCTTTTTCAAACCTCATCCTCTTCATGCTCAACGCTGATATTCATTCCATGACAATTTTCAATTTCCTGTGCGGTTCGTCCCCCGATCACGACATTAAGCAAATACCTGCTAATTAATTTCCCAGTTGCCTTCGTACAAACTCTTAACGAACTTCTTCCGCATCTTCGAACGTTTTCCTCGGCCATGAATCAAAGGGTAGGCGGAAACCGCGCGCGGATAATGCATCTGGATGCACGTCGCATTCGCAGAGACGGACCGCTGCAAGAAAATAATAATAATAATAATGAAAAGAACAAGGAGAAAAAAGAGAAGAGAAGAGAACGAACACTTCACGTGCCTTGTCATGTAAATAAATAAATAAATAATTGAACGCAATTAGTTTGTCCGATGCAGCAAATTACATAAGCAGCGAACTTTTATTATTTCGTGCGAGTGCGCTGTTTATATTTATATTCACACACATACACACACACACACACACACTCATACACATATAGATGTACGTGTGTACATATAGATGTGTGCAGATGGTTGGTTGAGGGCACAAAGTGAAACGCGCACGCACGAGCACGGATGGAGAAGACTCGCATGGCACGCAGCGCGTTTGACTTACGGTCCAATTTATTAAAATGAATTGGTATGAATTGAACGGCGAGCCACGAATTCTGCTTATGTAAACCAATCGGCATTCCGGCATCATCTTCAATTGCCACGCGATCGATAACCACCGAAAACACAACGAGAGACAAAGAAATCGATCCGTGGAACTTGGAACTTGGAAAGAAAAAAGTCTTGGTTTCAGTATGGAAAACATTCATCTTTCAGCAAACCCTTGTTTTCGAACTACAAGAAGCACTGTACTATAAGTTGTATATCAAATATTTGACATTGAAAAAGTATATTATTACATAAAAAGGCAATTCTAAGTGGATTTATTTACGTGTTTTGATCCAAAACTAATCTAACTAATGTAACGTTGCTTAATTTCAGCAAATTTGAAATTGTATACTCGTAATATGACAAAAAGTATGGAAGTACAAAGACAAATAATTATGACAATTCTTTTGTTACAGAAAACGGTAATTCTAAGTGGATTTATTTATGTGTTTTGATCCAAAACTAATCTAACTAATGTAACGTTGCTTAATTTCAGCAAATTTGAAATTATATACTCGTAATATGACAAAAAGTATGAAAGTACAAAGACAAACAGTTATGATAATTCTTTTGTTACATAAATCGGCAATTCTAAGTGGATTTATTTACGTGTTTTGATCCAAAACTAATCTAACTAATGTAACGTTGCTTAATTTCAGCAAATTTGAAATTGTATACTCGTAATATGACAAAAAGTATGGAAGTACAAAGACAAACAGTTATGATAATTATTTTGTTAAGAGTAAACGGCAATTCTAAGTCGATTTATTTAGGTGTTCTGGTCCTAAACAATACCACATATCTTAAAAATCTAACTTTGGTAAATTTCTGCAAATTTGAAATTGTATACTCGAAATATGAAGAAAAGTATGGAAGTACAAAGACAAATAGTTATGATAATTATTTTGTTACAGAAAACGGCAATTCTATGTTGTTTTATTTACGTGTTCCGTCCAAAACATTACCACATATCTTAGTAATGTTACTTTGGTAAATTTGGCAAATTTCAAATTTTATACTCTTAATATGAAGAAAAATATGGAAGTACAAAGACAAATAATTATGATATTTTTTTTTGTTAAGAGAAAACGGCAATTTTAAGTCGATTTATTTACGTGTTTTGTTCCTAAACAATACCACATATCTTAAAAATCTAACTTTTGTAAATTTTTGCAAATTTGATATTTTATACTCGAAATATGAAGAAAAGTATGGAAATACAAAGACAAACAGTTATGATAATTCTTTTGTTAAAAGAAAACGGTAATTCTAAGTTGATTTATTTACGTGTTTTGATCCAAAACAATACCACATATCTTAATAATCTAACTTTGTTAAATTTTTGCAAATTTTAAATTTTATACTCGAAATATGAAGAAAAGTATAGAAGTACAAAGACAAACAGTTGTTATAATTCTTTTGTTACATAAAACGACGATTTTAAGTTGAATAATTTACCTGATTAAGTGATTTGTTTATGATTTTTTAAATTATCTAATCAATATATATTAAGAAAAGTACGAACTGTAAGACACACCGCAAATAGTTGAGACAAAAATATATAATTACATAAAACCGCAATTCCATTTCATATATTTGTTCAATTCCGAAAATTAATCATGTTTGTTGAAATTATATACAAAAAATAATCTAAACTTTATACATTTATAACAAAAACATATGTAGATTGTTACAAAGGTGTATTGATTATAGGTCTTTCCCATAACAAAAAATATTTGAACTTAACTTTGCTGTAATTTATTACTTTTTATCGTATGTTTTAACGATATTTAATACTTTGAAATATTAATTACTTTTCGTGTATACTATATACCTAAATAATGCAAATAAGTAATGCTTAATTACAAAATGAATTTCATAGATGTTTCATCAAACGTTGATTGGTTGTCATCATTATATAATTACTATATAAAATTAATTATATTTAACATATAGAGTTATGTATTTTTTCAATAATCTAGTTTAGGTCCACATTTTTTTTGTAAGTCGAACAACAATGTTCACTTCTTTTCTTAAATATTTATAATACATGAATGTTGAGCTATAGCATATCAACTAGGGTTGCTTTTATGACAAATTCCAATACGAATGTTGTGAGCTCAAAATAAATAATAACAACAAATATAATTTCAAATACTTGTAAAACTCCTAGAATTCAAATGATGATTGTTGTAAAAATGAAAAAATAAGGATTTTTTCAAATTCAGTAAGCAGAAAGACCTTGGTCAATAGCCATTTGACCCAATAAAGATGTTTAAATAAATCGGATATTCACAAATCGTTTAGAGTATTTTGAACAACAGAAATGATTGATTTTCAAACAAAACTCTATTTTACAAATCGTAATTTAGTTAGCATCGTTAACAAAATAAGTCAAGTTAAAAATAAAAGAATTCTGAATTCGCATTTTACGCCTACTATTACATTTTTTAATTGGAAAATATAATAAAATCAAGAAGCAATTCCGTAACAATTGGGAAGTAATGTGTATCAAACTTGTCATTTGCATTCTATCAATTCATTGCGTTTATTTACGTAATTTTATGGTTTTTGCAATAAATACTGTTTGTAACAAATCATTGTTTCATATTTTGTATATTTTCATTGTTTTCGTATACGATTTTTTGCTATAATTGTACGATGTTATTGCTGTTATAAAATTTCCATTTTATTGAGTATTTTTAAACAATATCAGTAAAATGCACTGTAATGTTGAATCAGTACATTTATTTTAATTAACATAGGCAGAAAGACCTCGGTCGTTAGCCGTTTGCCCTAGTAAAGATGTTTAAATAAAAAATACCAATACTTTTTTCTTAAATTTGTAACAAATTAGAGTATTTTTCATGCCATAAGGATTATTTATTTGTAATTGATTTACTATTGACGTATTATAAGATATATAAAACAATTGAAAATGATATATTTTGAGGTCAATTGATCTTTAAATAAATGTAAATATACTTTAATCAATTTAAATATCTGGGTATTGTAATATAATTCATAAATATTAGACTCTAAATTTCATCTTACTTATGATACATTACTTATTTTACATAAAAAATAACACGTTATCATCTTCGTCATCTTCAATTTTTGCATTGTCTGTATCTAAACAGCAAATATCTATACTAAGTATATAATTAATGAATCGTTAATGGACTTGTCTGATACGTCAGTTGAAAATGAACGAAGGCACGTATTCATTTTCTACACATTTTGACGTGTCCACTGAATTTATTAATGCCTGTTATGTTAATTTTAATGCCGCATTCGTTGAAGCCCGACTTAATTAAATCATTTGGAGTGTGTCCAATCTTTGTCATGCAGAAAATAGAATTAATTACGTTGCACACTTTTCACTCTTATATTTACATTAGATGTGACATACAATTATATATATATACACATTACTTAATATCGTATGTATTTCTAATACGATCAGTTTCACACTTACATTCATTTATAAGTTGTCATGAATTAATTTGCAGTTGAACATAATTATTTCAAAAAAAGCTGTTCGAAAACAGAAACAATGTTATTAACTATATATAATTAGTAAAAACTGTTCGAAATTCGAATTTTGTGAAAACAGAAACCATTTCATTTAAAATATGTAAAAATTATTACTGAATTTAGTGGAACTTAATTCATACAGAAAGATTGTTTGAATAACCGAAATAATTAACCGAATCTAAAACAATATTTAGACTTAAACACAACTTTTCTAAATAACTTAAAGATTTTTTCGAATGCTGAAACTCAAATTGTTTCACGTTTTAAATGGAGTGAATTTGTTTATAGTGAAACATATCAGGAAGAGTTATGTTTCACTATAAACAAAACATAATTCTTCCTGAAGGCTGTTAAATTATTCAAAAAATAACAAACAATATTAGAAGGTAGCTAATATAGGCAGAAAGACCTCGGTCGTTAGCCCTTTGGCCCAATAAATATGTTCAAATATAAAAATACTAATATGTTTTTTCTTAAATTTGTAACAAATTAGAGTATTTTTCATGCCATAAGGATTGTTTATTTGTAATCGATTTACTATTGACGTATTTATAACGTTTTATAAGATATATAAAACGAATGAAAATGATATATTTTGAAGTCAATTGATCTTTAAATACATGTAAATATTGACACTTTGGATGGTCTTTTTTGTAAAGTTTTTTTAGTTTTTCATTCAAACGTGATTAATATTCTTACAAAAGTCTTCACGGACTGCTCTGAAATTAATAGTTTCTGAAAAGAATGGTAATCTATCGACTGACATATTTGGATTAAAAACACATTAATTTTATTGGTCTTTGCCGAAAAAGGAACAGGTTTTATTAAGCGGTTACACAACATTGAATGCATTCCGAAGAGCCGTGTTCGATAATTCCTCTCGAATTTGATATGCGGATCACCGGGATCGATCTTACAAACAGTTCCGAAGACAGCTAATCCTTCATTGAAAATTGCTGTTCGCTGAAACGCACAAATCACATGCCGATAGGAATGTAGTTTAACTCTGTATGCTATATGTGCATTTGCCTCTATTTATGTTGACGGATAAAACGGACAACGGCAAAACTGACTGCCCATAATCGCATGCATGATTCTATTGGAATGTCCCATTGGAAACCATTTTTTATTGTTATTCCTCTCTTTTTACACCCAACGTTTTTTTTTGCTGTACTATTTTCCCACAACATTAAAAAAGAATTACCGCTGTGTCGTGGACACGCCATTCGAACAGGAAACGCAAGATTATGTACATTTTCGAGAGGTCAACCGAAAGAACTGAATGAAATATTTCAACGAAAAAACTGTTAATTGCATCATCTCAATTATCCAAAATAGAGCGATAAAATGTAATCTTTGGAATCTTATCGATCCGAGATAAAAATTGATCGACTGAATTGATTCACCATCAAAGGGACTAATTAAAGCGCTTTCTTAAAATCTGGACTTAATTAAGAAAAACCTAAAATAAAATTAAAGGAAAAAAAAACCGAACAGGAATTGGAGTGGACTTAATTGGAATGCGTGTAATTGATTCCAAATGCAGAACCAGTTTCGGTAAAGAGGCTAAAACGAATATATTAACAAGAACGGGGAAAGAAAATAAATGAAAATCCACTGCGCTTCGTTCATTCATTCATTTTTCCGAACGGAGATTAGAGTCAATAATTCATGACTCGTTCAATTGGAGCTTTTTTTCCCGAACCAATTAAAACGTTTTCTCCTTCATTAAAGTCGCTTCATTCATTTATTCGATGCGAAAGACGAGGATCTTTCAGACGGGAGATTCATCTTTGCGTCCAATTCTATTTCTTCCTCGTTATTTTTTCGATGTTTCGTTTTTTTTTTCGTCCTTCCGAAAGGAGTGATTTATTCCCACCGGGAGATTAAAAATAATTTAATATGCAAAATGGTTATTATTGAAATGTAAATGAGGAAGCGAAGCGATTATGGGAGCCCACACATGTCGTTACATGTTTCTCTATACTCACGACTTTAATCTGAAAAGTACAATTATTTATATACATATATTTTTTCTGTTGCATGAAAAGGAAATGCATTTTTTAGTATTATCGCATCCATCCTTAATCTGAGGTTGATAAATTTATTTTTAAACTGTTGCTTTTATATCCAATTTCGTTATAATATTGATTTAGTTATTCAAATTTATTTAAACAAAATTTTGTTGCTGAAAAAGAGTTATTAATCTGTAGAAACTCGATATTTTCTAAATTAGTTACTAAACATTTATGAATGATTTTATATGTAATGTTTGAATACATCTTAAAATGTCTCGTACTGCTTCGATCAGTCCGGATTGACAATTAAAAACACAGTGAATTTGAATTGCCGTTTGGTTGTAATTAGGTGTCAAAGTTGAGGAAATTGAAAATTAACGACCGAAAGTGTCGTCACATTACAGCTATTATCTCGAAAACTATAATAGATAGAGTTTATATAAAAGATGCATATGAAACTAGGATAATTAAGGAATGTAACAGGTATTCATTTATTACTGTGCCTTGACCCGTTTGGTTGTAATTCGCTCTCAAAGTTGGAGAAATGAAAAATGAACTTGCGAAAAAGCAACCTTTTCACAATTTAGCGATTTTCTCGAAAACTGTTATAAATAGAACAGATCCTAAATATGCACATGAAAGCTGGATAGTTGGGGAATACAACTTATAATAACTTATTACTGTGTCTTGAGCCGTTTGGTTGTAATTCGCTGTCAAAGTTAAAGAAACGAAAAATTAACGTACGAAAAAAAGCAGGGTGTTAACCTTTTAGCGGTTTTCTTGAAAACTATAATAGATAGAATGGATCCGACAGACGTTTTTGAAACTAGGATATTTGGGGAATGTAACGCATATTAATTTATTGCTGTGTCTAGAGCCGTTTGGAAACAATTCGCTATCAAATTTGAAAAAATGAAAAATTAGCATGTGAACAAGTAGCGTCTTCACTTTTTAGCGATTTTCTCGAAAACTATAATAGATAGGAACGATCCCAAAGACGATTATGAAACTAGGATAGTTGGGGAATGTAACAGGTATTCATTTATTACTGTGTCTTGAGTCGTTTCGCTGTAATTCGCTACCAAAATTGAAGAAATGAAAAATTAACTTGAGAAAAAGAAGCGTCTTTACATTTTAGCGATTTTCTCGAAAACTGTTGTAGATAGAATAGATCCTAAATATGCACATGAAAGCTGGATAGTTGGGGAATACAACTTATAATAACGTATTACTGTGTCTTCAGCCGTTTGGCTGTAATTTGCTACCAAAGTTGAAGAAATGAAAAATTAAATTGCGAAAAAGCAGCGTCTTCACATTTTAGCTATTTTCTCGAAAACTGTTCTAGATAGAATAGATCCTAAATATGCCTATGAAAGCTGGATAGTTGGGGAATACAACTTATAACAACTTATTACTGTGTCTTGAGCCGTTTGGCTGTAATTTGCTACCAAAATTGAAGAAATGAAAAATTAACTTGAGAAACAGAAGCGTCTTCACATTATAGCGATTTTCTCGAAAACTGTTATAGATAGAAACGATCCGACACATGTTTCTGATACTAGGATAGTTGAGGAATGCAACGCATATTAATTTATTACTATGTCTTGAGTCGATTGGTTGTAATTCACTATCAAAGTTGTAGAAATTAACTTGCGAAAAAGCTCTCTTTCAAATGGTCCATAACATTGATATCTTTTACAAACTTAATATTGTATACTTGATTATGGTGTTTGTAAAATTGTATAAATGTGTTAAAAATCTAGAAATATTTGCTTGGTTGTGCTGTTTCTTAATCAAAATAAGCACGTTTCTTGCATCATTCCTTTTGCTCAATTTTACTGTCAGGTACATACCCTGAACAGGCAAAGCACGTTTCATCGCTGATTTTCAATGGTATTATCAATTACGAACGTTGTTGTGAATTAATGAATGAACTACATTTCCGCAAAGTTGATTTACCGCAATTGCCAATGGTCACTTTACACACAATAACTACGTGATTTAATCATAAAAGAAAGTTTTAAGAGAATTTTAGGTCACTTTTTAGCACATCTCATTTATACTTGAGAGAATATTGAAAACTTAATATTTTGTAAATGTATATTCAGTAATAATTAAGAAGATTTCCTACATTCGATACGAATTACAGTGCAACATAGTTTAGTACGGATTCACAATTGAATTGAAAATTTCGACTAAAAAAAATCTGTTATACAGTCAAGGTTTTTTTTGTACGGTTTATTTGTTTGGGGTTTTAAAGTCTTGTTTCAAATAGTTTTGGCGGATCTGATTAACCGTACTGTGCGAGGCATTACTTAAGAAAAAATATATATCGAGAAGCAATTAGTATTTGATATTGCATCATCTGCGAGTTTACTTACAATAATTTAAGAGACTATAAATAAATTTATCTATTGCAATCAATGTTGTGTGCACTTCAACGATATTGATAAACACTCATATATAATTGAACATACTTACAAATTGTAGCATTAATATAAAATAAAAGATAAGGAGAAATGTTTATTATTAATTTAATAATAATTAAGCTAATGACTTTGATACAAAAAATATCTCCGTTTTGCTTATTGAAGAGTATAATTTATTGTATTCTTAAAACGTTCATATACAATAGACTTTAGTTTAGTACTTATTTATTTAATTAATTGTAAAAATAGTAACGCTTTACAAATTTTCGAAAAAAATAAAAATTTACAGTGTAAATTTTGCAATTTTAAACTTCGAAGAAACTTAAAACTTGCGTGTCGCAGCGTTAAATGCGTCAACTGCGTGAAAGTATATAATTGGTCTCATTGAATTCAATAAACTGCTAATTTTAATATCCGTGAAGAACATAATTCGTTCGTTAAAAGGAAACGACACATAATGAACATGTAAAACTTAAAAAAAGAAGAGATTTAGCGAGATTTAATTAACTTTGGTCGATAGCCCTTTGTTGAAAGTTGTGAATTATAATGATTATTAATAAGAATTGATTAACACGAATTTAATTACATTGAATTCAGTAATTATTACAACTAAGAGTATAAATAATTTGCAAATATTCATAATTTCCAAAGGAATTCAATGAAATTTAATCTTATTTATATTAAGATTAACTTTTTTCATTCTAAGTTAATTGCAGTTTATATTAAAGTTGTTGAGAAATAGTTGAAATAACATACAATAACTTCGAGATTCAGTAAAATTGAATTAGCTTTGCTTAAATTACAATTAATTAGTACGTTTTAATAAATAATATTCCACAATAAATAAGGGATTTATGATAATTTCATTAAGGTGATTATAATTACAAATAATTTGCAATTTCTAATGAATACAAGTTATCAGTACTAAATTGCTTGTAGTTTAGATTGTTACTCAAGTGCGAATTCATTGTGAATCATGTGCCAATAAATTACAGAAGCATGTTTACACTTCACAATCAATGTGTTTATTTGTGTATATTCTTATAATAGATTTGCGTAACCAATTTCAAGTTCAAATCTCAACAGTAGAAATGTATAATAATTCGTTGCTTAAATCAACGCCATTCCTTAAAATAACAGCAATGAAATATTCCTTTTTTTTTGTAAAATATCTACTATGAACTAATTAAAACTATACACCCATACTTCGCTATACGGCCGCTCTTCATACGGCATTTCGCTATAACGGCCCTCTTCAATTAAGACACGTTTTCGTTTTACAGCCTAAAATGTTTTCTATAACGGCAGAAAAACTCGATATATCTACATGTAGCCAATCTTGCGCAAGCGCAATAATTGATTCGTTATACGGCTTTTCGCTTTGCGGCCAAGTTTCGTGGAACGTATTTAGGCCGTTTCGTGGAAAGTATAGTAAAATAATGAACAATGATTGTATTTTGTCAATGTTCTAACTCAATTATTGAAAGAATGCACCTAGTTTTCTAAAAGTACAAGTTAATTGCTGTTATAACTATTTCCATTTCTTAATCGTAAAGTTATTTTTAATAAAAGATTCTTTTATAAAATGTAATTTGAAATTGTTAACATCCAAAGTTTGATAATGTAAAAACTACGAGTCAATTGCTTTTATAACTATTTCTTATTTCATTGTACTAAAAATACAGAACGCAGTAATCTTTTTTCGCATTGCTGATATGATATGCCCGTGCAGTTCTACTTCCTATTTGTTACATAAAACCATAACTCACGATACGTCGCCTGCGCATTATTTATTACATTTATTACGTAACGAAATTTGACTCGTCCGTAAGTCGATTAGATGTGATTCCAGAAGCATATTTACAATTTTTCAACTGCTATGCGTTTATTTATAGACGCGATAAGTGTTGTAATTTTACGCTCAAAAAAAAAATCATGTCAAGTTCAACAATATTCTGTTCTGTTTATTATTTACATATTTACACGATTTGCACAACATTCATATAATGATATGAAAACTCTCAAGAAAAATATTGAATTCCATCAACTTTCTTACAATCAAACTTTGTATTAGGAAAATTGGAAAATTTTCATAATTGGATTTTATCTGAAGGTTGAAATTATAAATATGTAATATTATTTATTTGCATTGTTCCTTTTTTTTCCAATTATTCTAATTATTAGTCTTTACTTAAAAACGTAAATAAATGTAGTTTGCACGATTAAATAAAGTTTATGTCAAACTAACTGTCAAAGTCGAACGTATGTTGATGTCTATTATATAACTGTCAAAGTCAAACGTATGTTGATGTCAATTATATAACTGTCAAAGTCAAACGTTTGATGATGTCAATTATATAACTGTCAAAGTCAAACGTATGTTGATGTCAATTATATAACTGTCAAAGTCAAACGTTTGTTGATGTCAATTATAATGTATAAAATCAAAGTGTTGTCGAAGAAAACAAAATGTCTAAATTATATTGTTGTGAAACAAAATGTCAAAACTAATAATGTTTCAATGAGTTGATATAAGAACGAAAATTCTCATAAAATGAAGTCGAATTTAACAATTTTCCAATCTTTATTTACAAAACCATCGGACTTTTCACGAATTCATCCCGTGACAAGCAAATAATCATTATTTTCCAATTATGCGTAATAATCTCTCTTAAAATATTTACTGAAAAAACAAAGACTTGATAGATAGTTGGTATCTTTTATTAGGATAAAAGGCATTATGAACGTTTTCTCTGTCTGTCTTTGCCTTTCGAAGTGGATGGTCGGTCGTGAGAGGTAAAAAACACTTGAAGCGTTGAAACGCGAAACGCAGATTGCCGGTCGTTACAAAAATACCTTATAAACAAATTCAGATTAGTGAGGATTGAGTTTCGTTTCGGTATCTTCTTGCACTTCTTGCTTTTCCTTTCATTTTTTGTTTGTTTTTAGTTTGTTTCCCAATGGAAAAGTTCCCACGCATTTAACAAATTCTTCTCATTTGCAGGTCTTCGGCGGCGAGTTTTTTCTTCATCTTCTTAATAAATGCCCGTAACGTTCCTCCAACAACATGGATATCACGAAGGAACAGAACAATCCGAATCCCATGGAGAAAGCCAATCCATTATCAGTATTATTTTTTGGGTAAGTTTTTATTATTATTTTTTCTAAATAATTTTGATATAAATGTTTGGAGATTTATATAATAACTTAATCAATGATAATTATTTAATCGTAATTTTAAGTCATTCGTTTTTAACAGATTTTCATTTTAAATGACAATAATAAAATAAAGAAATTTTCAAAAAAACTACAACTTTTACAGAACAATGAAATTATACTAAAAAAACTTGTTTAATAAACTATTGAATAATATTGTATTCTTCTACTACAACTTTTCATAGTGTTTTAACTTAATAAATGTAGAATTGATAGAAAATAGTTAAAATCAAAAAGTTTTCCTAAATTATTTTAATTAAAATATATACAATTTAGGATTTTGACAAATTAGATCACATTTCTTTATTAATTTAATGCCATTTGCAAAGAATGTTTATAATTATATTCTAATTTATTCATAATTTTATGATAAACATATCAAATAATTAAGTTAAAGTTAAGGTTAAGCAAATTTAAGGTTAGTTTTAGGAAACTTGACAGATCTATCATAATCATATCAAAAGCTGATGTAAACATATTTACGTCAAAATCAAAGGAAGGTTGATGTCAAACGAAAAGTTAAATTGCTAAATGGAATATTTCTGATTCAATAACTGGATTGCAGTAAATAACGAAATGTTTCCTTAAATCTTTTATTTAAAAAGACGAAAAAGCATGGCTAAATGGCACAACACTTCTGAAATATACTCAAAGAATAAAAGTATCTAAAAAGAACGTGATAAAAATTGATCACAGCTATTCTCCGTTATCCCTCCTCCTTTGCCGGAAGTTTCTCTTCCTAGCCTCCGACCACTTACTTAGCAATCTTTCTATGTTCTGCCGCTGCTCCTGGCGCATTTCCTCCACAGTTCTCCCCCCAGCCATTTTGGCTTCCTCCTCGTCCAGCTTCCTGCTGATGTTCATGAGCAAAATGCGAATTCTTCGTTCCAGTTGCTCACAGGCATTCAGTTTGATCTCCTTCGATCCAGCATCCATTTTGTCCCGGCGATTTGTCACACACAAACTTAACTCGGATTTTGCTGCACTCTAGGTTCAGCACGGATTGATTTCGAACTTGGTCAACTCTCCTTATTTGTATACGTTGGGAGGGTCGAAAAAGGGCCGAAACCCAGATTTGTCTTTCTCAAGAAATACTGTATGGTCAATAAAGCTAAAATGGGATTTTTAGTGAAATTTAATTAATCAACTTAATTGAAATTTCTTTTTTTTAATTTAATTTGATAAACTCAAATACTATTTATTTGCCTCGTTTAATCCGTTTCTTGGAAAGTTTTAAAATACAGTTATTTCAACTGCAGGTATTTTCTTTTCTTCTCGTAAATCGCATTTTCTGCTTGCTAACTGAAAAACTCTTTACGGTTAATCTTAACAACAATTATGTACATAATTAAAGGAATACATTAATTACAGTAAACACCAATTCGAAATGATCAACTTTTTGTTGCAAAATTAGTTATAGCAATTGAGATTAGACGCGTTTTTCTATGTTTTTATATCGGATTTAAAAACTGCTGTACAGAGTATGTGTGTTGAGTCACCTTGTTATGAACTGTGCAGACTTTTAATCCCAGCAATTTGTTGTAGAGACGAAAGAAAATGTGGTAAAAGGTAAAATCAACACTGATAACACTACACAAAATGATACGGGTTTAGAATGCGAATTACTTTAAATACAACCCAACTTGAATTCAAAATAAAAACGCGCACAAAAATAGGAACGAGTCAAACTTCAATAACAAGAAACAGTCAATACACTGTAAATCAACGTATGGTTACACTTGGGAATAATTTCCAAACAACTAGAATCCGTACATTGGGGAAGTTAATGTCCAAAAAGTCGTAATTAAAATCAGTTGTTATTAATAGCTCAAAATATTAAAAAGAAAAGAATTGCTCAAATATTTTCCAAGAACTAATTCCCAAAAGTCTATTTTTCTGTATATTACGGCCTTATACCTGGCACCCTTTCGGACACCACTAACTATTCTCTGCAAAACCAGAAAACACCGGTCAGTTTTTGTAACTTTTTTTTCTTATTTTTTTTAAATTTCAACATTTGGTCCAAATTGGTCAAAAGGGCTTTTTACCCAAATTTGTTATTAAAATGTTCAAATAAAAAATTAGTGTTACCAATATCAATTTCTTGAAAAAGAATGAATTGAATAAAATTGCAAAATCTAAGAAAAATCTGAGACTTTCATTGAAGAATTCTCCGAAATACACATTGCGAAACTTTCTAAAGTGTAAACATAAAGTTCATTGACGAAACTATATATTTATTACATAGTTTATAGCAAAATTTATGTGATTGAATTTTTATCCAATTGGAAAATATGTATCGTGGACCAAATGCATATGTAATGTTCGTACGATAACTACTTATTTATACGTTCGCATTCTGTCGTACGAGGATCTATAAATCTCGTGTAAGTGTAGCAACACATTATTTATGAAAACCGATATATTTACTATAAATTAATGTTAGTTTTTTACGCATTAAATTTGTGTAATTGTAAAGAATTTATTATTTATTCTGAATGAAATATTTGCTTTATTTTGCATAGAAACGAAGAAAACAACTTTAGTTTATGTTAATTATTGAAATTATTATTATTTTTATTAAATATGAATTAAAGAAGCAAATCAGGTATTAGATTAGAAGTTTTATATCAAAAAAACTATAAATTTGTATTTTTGGCCAATAAATGTATTATTATTATACTAAGCAAATATCTTTATGATTGAAACTTAAAGATGATTGATTTTGGCACCCAAAAGTATGCAGATATTTATAATATTTTATAGGAAAGTTATTGTTAAATTTTGTTGAAATGGGAAACGTGCAGTTTTCGGTGTCAATGAACGTGCTGTTTGTATATTTCGTGAAAGCATATTAGCGATTTGGTTATATTTAACTTTATGTGTTTCGAGAGGAGTTGGTTTGTCTTTAAGGAGAAACCAATTAAACGAGAGAACATTGGTTTTATTGACGTTTACAAGTTCACGTTCTCCCAGATATTTCCACATTTTCAGAAAATGAAATGACGTACAAAGTGGAAAGAGTTGTTTGCATTTCATAATTAGTTGAAAAAATGGAATGAAAAGACGTACACTGTGGAAAGAGTTGTTTACGTTTTATAATTATCAGAAAATTGAAGTGTTTTATACAATATTTAATAATGTCCAATAGTTAAACAGCTAAAGTAATTAAATCTAAATTACATTACGAAATTAAGAATTTGGAAAATAACTATATTTATACGTAATTAAAGATGTATTTTGAATGTTTCAATTGAAATTAATTACAATTTATGGATTATATAAAGTATTAATTACGTTACGATAAGCTGCACTTATAAATTACAACTAACACATAAATATGACTTAAAGTAATACTTTACGAATTTGTTTTTAACGATACATTGTATGATAGTAAACGCGAATTTCGTTTTACGATCGTGTTTTGTTGGAACTTAAGTCTGTCCTACCTGTATTCCAAGTAGGTATTTCCATGGAATTTTAAAATCATAAAAATAAGACGTGAAAAATAAAGCATCAAACTGTAAATCAAAATGCTTTAAAGAAAAAAAAATATGTCTGAGAATAAGATTATCTACTTTATATTAAGATTAAAACTTACGAAATAGATATGTTATACTTATACTTAAGTATACTTTTACAGACCTCTTAATGTAAGCAAAATACTTTGAAAATTAATCAATAACTTTAAACATATTTCTTACTTTCTATTACATAATTATATTTATTTAAAAATCCATCTGCGAAATAACATAAGATTAAGAAATTTTGTTCATGTAACATATGTTTCTGCTCGTATTTTGTATGATATTTGCCTTAAATCAAAATATTTAGCTTCGCTAACAGAGGTAGTGTTGATCGAGGTATGAATTTGTTTTGTTTACACATTTTGTCTGTCAAAAATCCTATTATGTTTTTATTGAGCACAGTTAATATATTGATTAATTAAACCAAAGTGCGTCATCAGCAAAACAAATATTATGCAACTTTACAAGCAATAAAAGTTGATCAATAGTATTATCTAATAAATACAAAAACTCAATTACTTATATTATCTATATCTGCATTGATAAAACTAATTGCTTTCATAATAACACACCAAATGGGAGGAATTTGTTGGTATAAAATTGCATATGATTGTGGGTGGAATAAGGAAACGTTCCTATTGTTCGAAAACTTGCGTAACAAAAGCATAAACAAACTATCGTTATGTAGGTGAGCGTATCGCTAAGATTGACTAGTCTGAATTGTAAATTGTAGTTGTTATTGTTTTCGAGCGAACGATGAATTGCAGAAGTTAACTGCAATCATGTTTATGATGTTGATAACACGAAGCGCACTCAGATTGATAACGAGGGGTGATTGGAACGGCGCTTGTCGTCGTATTAATTAAACGCAGCCGAGAGGGTTATCGGTTCACGCACTTCCGATCCTTTGCTGCTGCTGCTTCATACATACGCAATTTTCTGATAACAAAGGCGGAATAATGAGCATTGCATTACGTTCTATATGATTACTTTTTGTACTGCGAAAAAACCGTTCTTCCTAAAGAAGTTCCAATACG
>JAFMTC010000679.1:808267-901478 GCA_018845635.1 Nicrophorus orbicollis | reverse complement strand
CACGCTGCTTCTGCTGCTTGATACATACGCAATTTTCTGATTACAAAGGCGGAATAATGAGCATTGCATTACGTTCTATATGATTACTTTTTTATACAGCGAGAAAACCGTTCTTCCTAAAGAAGTTCCAATACGTTCTGTTTCAATGCACTTTATAGAGTTCTTTTGTATTGTACACATTAGGACTTATAGAAACCAAAGAAATTTAGTACCACTTACACCTAGTTCAGTTAGTCCTAAACATTACCAAATCTAAAAATCGATATTTTAATTTGAACAACATAATAAATTGTATAAAATAATAATATTTTGTACAAGAAAGTGATCCGTTTGCACCCATCCAATCATTGTTTCCCAAAGTGGGAGGCAATTCAAGTGCATTACTAAAATGAACTCGTTTAGAGTGTAAGTTAAGGTATGATTATTTTCATTAAGAATATGTTATATAGAGTTAATAATACTTTTAGAAAGAAATGCTCACACGCTGCTTCTGCTGCTTGATATTTACGCAATTTTCTGATAACAAAGTCGGAATAATGAGCATTGCATTACGTTCTACATGATTACTTTTTGTACTGCGAAAAAACCGTTCTTCCTAAAGAAGTTCCAATACGTTCAGATCCAATGCACTTTATAGAGTTCTTTTGTATTGTATACATTATGGAATTATAAAAAACAAAGGAAATGTAGTACCACTTAGACCTAGTTCAGTTAGTCCTAAACATTACCAATTCTAAAAATCGATATTTTAATTTGAATAACATAATAAATTGTATAAAAAAATAACATTTTGTACAAGAAAGTGATCCGTTTGCACCCATCCTATCATTGTTTCCCAAAGTGGGAGGCAATTCAAGTGCATTTCCAAAATGAACTCGTTTAGAGTTTAAGTTTAGTTATGATTATTTTCATTATGAATATGTTATATAGAGTTAATAATACTTTTAGAATGAAGGGCTCACACGCTGCTTCTGCTGCTTGATACATACGCAATTTTCTGATTACAAAGGCGGAATAATGAGCATTGCATTACGTTCTATATGATTACTTTTTGTACTGCGAAAAAACCGTTCTTCCTAAAGAAGTTCCAATACGTTTCGATTCAATTCACTTTATAGAGTTCTTTTGTATTGTATACATTATGTAATTATAAAAACCAAGGAAATTTAGTACCACTTAGACCTAGTTCAGTTAGTCCTAAACATTACCAATTCTAAAAATCGATATTTTAATTTGAACAACATAATAAATTGTATAAAATAATAATATTTTGTACAAGAAAGTGATCCGTTTTCACCCATCCTATCATTGTTTCCCAAAGTGGGAGGTAATTCAAGTGCATTTCCAAAATGAACTCCTTTAGAGTTTAAGTTAAGGTATGATTATTTTAATTATGAATATGTTGTATAGAGTTAATAATACTTTTAGAAAGAAGGGCTCACACACTGCTTCTGCTGCTTGATACATACGCAATTTTCTGATAACAAAGGCGGAATAATGAGCTTTGCATTACGTTCTATATGATTACTTTTTGTACTGCGAAAAAAATTCTTCCTAAAGAAGTTCCAATACGTTCTGATTTAATGCACTTTATAGAGTTCTTTTGTATTGTATACATTATAAAATTATAAAAACCAAGGAAATTTAGTACCACTTAGACCTAGTTCAGTTAGTCCCAAATATTACCAAATCTAAAAACTGATATTTTAATTGAACAAAATAATAAACTGTATAAAAAAAGTAACAATAATACAAGAAAACGATCCGTTTGTATCATTGTTTCTCAAAGTTTCATATTATTGTTTCCCAAAATTTCATATCATTGTTTCCCAAAGTGGGAGGCAATTCAAATAGTTTGGTAGGACAGGTGCAATTCGAAAATTAACTCGTTTAGAGTTTAAGTTAAGGTATCATAATTTCCATTATGAATTTGTTACATAGATGCAATAAGACTTTTAGAAAGGTTTAGAGGGGCACAAAAGTGTTAGGAAACACTGCTTTAATTATCTTGATTCACAGTTTTCAGTTATTTGTACGATTAAATTATTTCTTGTAAAACAATGTTTACATTTTCATATACTTTGAATCATTATAAGAAAATAAAGATTAGTTTGTTGCATAGCTAAAATGAAGAAGTCATTATAATGATTTTATCTTTCATTTAAAAGGTAATTTAATGAAGATGCTGGACGATTTATGGGATTAACAAAACAGTTATATTGAATGACTTCGTGGTAAATAATTAATTAGTAAAGAATCTACTAAGTAATATAAGATCAAATTTTAAGTGCTATAATTTAAATACTTCTCGGTGTTAAGAATACCTATTTTCTTATCAAGTTCATACATCTCTACATTATGAATGTAGAATGCAGATATATGATGTAAGAATAAGACAGATGTATGAACTATGTCATGACAAAATAGTTTTGCTTTTTGCAAATCAAATAGTTTAACTAATTGCAATTAAAATAGAAATACATAATTTAAAGGTCGATTACACAAAACGTTGCCAATATAAATTTAATATTGAATACACCCATACCTCGCACGTTTTCGATTTACGGCCTAAATGTTTCGCTTTAACGGCATTTTTTTCCTTGACGATATATCTACATGTTGCCAATCTTGCGCAAGCGCAATAATTTATTCCTTATACGGCCAAGTTTTGAAGGTATCTAGGCCGTAAAGCGAGGTATGGGTGTATAGAAATTTGGACCAAATTGTGGCTAATAAAGATGTTTCTCTTCTATTGAATAAATAAAATATTGTAATTTGATTCGTAATAAAAACGTGCCTTAAATAGGTCTAAATTAGACATCCTTTGGACATGCCATGTGTTTTATGTCCTTGTAAATGGTGTTAAAATCATATTTCTTTGGGAAATCGTCTACATACTAAAAGAGTCATTAAAACTAAACACTAAACAACCGTTGTATTAAGCTGTCACATACGAAATATAAGATGGATGTGGCGTTTCAAGTTTTACTATTTTTAAACGATTTTTGGATCAAGGAAAATAAACAAACATCTCCCATTCATTAAATTATGATCCATTTTTTTTCCAATATGAAATATTCTTAAATAAATTCTTAAAAAGTAATAACATTTATCAATATTTCTTCATACAAGAAAGAAACTTTGAATTCATTTCGTGAATTTTTCTATTTATCAAATGTAAAGTTCTTTAATTATTTATTAATTATTCCAAATTACAGAATACCAGTAGAATCTGAACTACTTAGTTTAATTATAATCAAGTTTATATATTTGTAATATCTTTTTTAAACTGAATTTTGTTGAAAAGATACAAAAATACCACGTGAAATTTTCACGGAAATATAATTTGTTTATTTAGAATTAACTTAAAATATCAATTTAACGAATTTGATGAAAAGAAACGAATGTTTTCTTCTACACATTCTTCAAATTATGAAATATCAGAAAGATCTTGAGGTTAATCAAGTTGATTATGATCGTTTTTCTTTCAAACATGATGTTTTCATCCTTCAAATTAGTAAATACCAAAAAGGATAGGTTCTTCAATTTGCTTTGAATCACTTAAACAGTTTTTTTGATGAAAAAGAAACAAAAACCATTCTCTTTTCTGCAAAATTTGATTATTCAATAACAACATTTGTTAAACTGTTTTTCGAAGAAACAATTTATATTTTAAAATGGTTTCTTGATGAGAGGGAATCTTTCAGAATGAATACTTTTAGAGATTATTTTGGTGAATATTTTCTTCAATTTTATTATTAAATGAATATTTGCCAGTAACTGTTTTCCATAGAATTAAATAGCTTTTTAAAACGGTTTTCTTGGTGAGAGGGAATCTTTGAAAAAGCAACTTTTGGGGTAGATGCGGTGTGGTCCGATGGTTCAGTTGTCAATTCGATTGTGATTGTCTAATACCACATGTTCTTTGGCTCAGCACTCTTCCATCCTCATGGATGGTAAAACTTGTAAGCTGCAATTATACAGATGTTGCGTTCGCTCGACTTCTTCTTTCTACACAGCCTGCATCCAGACGCATGCATATATATACGCATTGTCCGAGAGGAGAAGAGAACAAAGGCGAAGCAAATCCGAATCGGATTGCCTTCCTCTCATTTCTTTCCTTCTTTCTTTTTCCGTCAAAACATCTCCATTTAATGACCTGCTTTTATTGCCATCCTCCAAGTGCCGCGCAGCACTTGAATCCACCGCAAACAAACAAGAATTCAAATAAAGAACTGCGAAAGAAGAATGAAATGAAGAAGACGAGATAGTACGAGCAATGAACAATTTTAATCATCGGCGCATCGGATTATTTAACTCGCACGCATTTGTTGCGCTCTCGATCCGATTCAAAGATGCCTCAATAATATACACAATATATCTTTCTTGTATTCCGTTCTTCCAAAGATGCAGAACGAGTTTGTAACATTAATAATACGTATTTCTTCCTCAAACTAATAGACCGACTTTACACAACTTTACACGTTATTATTTTCGTATGCTAATGCAACAGCACACTTCTTGGCTTAGATTGGAATAGGAAACGTATATTATTATGGAGATTCGAGCGATTTTTTCTTCTTCGGACTCTTTGGAAATAGATTATTAGTTTGAAGCATCGAATTAATTCAAACGTTTGAAGAAATGTATATATTTACAACTTTCTATCCAAACTATTTTTCTTAACGCCTTTGCGTTCACATAACTATTAGTTTTTATTGAATAAATGTTAAAATCAATTTGAATTTTTCATAAAGTATTTCGAAATTTCATTCACAAACCATACCAAGTTTGACTAAAATAAACATTGCTCAACTTTTACCTATTTTTCACTATAAAAATAGAATTTTTAATAGTATAATTCCACATAAAATCGTTAAATAAAACATGGAATCCATTTATTGATTAATTACGATTATTTAAAAGGTTATTAAAACATGTGTTTTGCAGGATATAAATTAGTCATTAACGTTGCCCATAAATCTTAACGAAATTACCACGCGACTTATTCGTTATTAATGTTAATCTCAAGATAATCTACGTGACTTTCCTGAAAAGATTAACAGCAGCCTTTCAGATATTCCGTGTTCATCTCGTTTTCTCTTCTTTTTCACGCTTCTAATTCTCAACCGAAGACGAATTGAAACACATTCTAGTTGGAGATCTCGTTAAGGTTGAATAAATTAATCCGAGCTTAAAATGCACCCAAAGTTCAATCTGTGTATATATTTTTTATTTTAATTTGTTCTTTACTAATGAAGCACGAATAAATTAAAATTAAAGTTACGTGTTATTTATAGGTTTAGAACTCTGAATTTCATTCATTTATATTTAAAGAAAACAAACAATGTATTCTATTTTATAATGAAAAATTATTACATTTGCAAAATTACTAGAATTTATTCTATTTCAAAAGATCAGTTAATTCAATTTAACTATTCCAAATTTAAAAAAAAGTATAATTCTGTTTTGTTTATTCATATATTTACAATTTTCTTCAATAAACGTTATTTTATTATATTTGAATTTTATTATGTTTCGAAAGACCTGTTAATTCAACAAAAAGTTACGTCACTATTTCACAATAAAAAAAGCAATATTTTTTTGTTTATATTCATATGTTTCCATTTTGTCGATTATTTTGTTGCATTAGTAGCAAATTTATTATGTTTACTATAAAAAATTATTAATAATTCAATTTAGGCAAACTACTGGAATGGCTTAAAAAATTGAGATTTTCCGTTAATGAAAAGAAATCTGTACATATCACATTCACAGTAAAGAAAGACACCTACCCAACAGTTAGACTAAATGGACAAGATTTGCCCAAATCAACTAAAGTCAAATACTTAGGTATGCATCTCGACAGAAGGCTTACCTGGAAAGACCACATTTAGGCTCAGAGGGGACAATTAGAAATAAAGTGTAGAAAACTCTATTGGTTATTAGGACAAAAGTCGGAGTTATCCGTGGAGAATAAACTATTAATATACAAGGTAATCTTGAAACCAGTATGTACTTATGGCATCCAATTATGGGGTGTAGACAGCAAATCGAACATACAAATTATCCAGAGATTTCAATCAAAATACCTAAGAAGTATCATCAAGACGCCGTGGTTCATCTCAAATAGGTAAAATACATGAAGATCTCCATATAGATTTTGTTCAGGATACAATACCGATGTTTAGTAGCAGATACACAAACAGACTTGGATCACATAATAATATTGTGGCTATTGACTTACTTGACAACAGCAAAACACCAAATAGACTTAAGCGTTATAAACCACTAGATTTAGTTCATAGATTTAAGTAACTGTCACCCACGACCAAATTTACTTATTGTTCAACTTCAATAGATTGTAAATAAACTTACTGACACAATAAAAAAGATGCTGTTTTCGTTTATGTTATTGAAAAAAAATGTTTTTATAGGTATTTATTCGTAAAACTTAATACTAAGTTTAATGATAGAAGTCTAATTAATAACTATTTATATTTTCTTTGCAAGTCCTATAAAAAGAATATGATTTACGTCATTTCATTGTTAATGAAAACTGCGTTGAGGTGTTTTTTCTTTTCTTTTCGTCACTAGCATTTCATGTTGTAAACAGTTTTATTCTTTATGTAATAACAGGGATTTGCGAATATCTCGCGTTTCGTTTCTGAAACGGAGTCAAAGAAGCCGCACAACAGAAGCACAATGGCGAAAGAGCAAAGAGAAATAATAAGCGTGCAGAAAATAAATACGTTGAAGGAAGGTGGAAGGAATCCTTAACCTGTTCAGCCGAGATTTATAAGGTCGTAAAGGGTGGCTTTTTCGCTTCTCCGAAATGCGACTGCCGTTGCCCCGGAACGTGCGGTATGGCCAATTCTGTACGAACACATACAAAAAAACATTTAAGAAAGCAATTAAGAAAAAAAAAACAAAGAGTTTTTTGGCCGGAGCCGGCTTTTCGGAGGTTCTGCTCCGACGCTCTTAATTGCCTTTTGCGGACCGTGCAGAGAGGCTTGAATCATTTCTCTTCCGACACCCTTAATTATTTTTTTGAAATAATCCCGAAATACCGTTTAAGAGTAATTCCAATAATTTTCGTTCGACGAATTAATTAGTTTCTCGGGAACCGCTGCCATAATTCATCGTTTGCATTATGACAAATTAGTCCACAAATAACGCTCATTAAGGAAGTATAATAATACGCTTTTCTGCACGTCATTAAAACTACATTTCTCAACTTATTGTTTACTTTATATGAGTTAAATATATAACAATACTCGTAAAACATGCATTAGTTATATATTATTAAGAATTTGCAAAGAACTAATGTAATAACATATTTTATAATATTTTGATTAAACATCTTTATTTTCCCAAAGGGCTATTGACCGGCCTAATTTAGTGTAATTTCATTTAAACAAGTGTATATATAAAACTACTACGTAATAATAAATATATTATGAAGTATTACATCAAATTATTGAAATTACTCAAAATTTATTTGCAACTAATTGTTTATTAGTTGTGTATTTATTCGTATTTAAGTCTTTTATATGCGGAAACTCGAATGCGTCATGTATTCACATAATCGTTGTTTATTTCAAATAGTGCACGCTCAAGTTTACTTTCTTTAAGATACGTGGAATTCTCATGGTACCAAATGCATATACAAACGTTGTTTAGATTGGAAGCTTTCGCTTTGATCTTGTAAAAGCTATTAGAATTGTTGATCGAAATGCGCCATTTTCGATCGTTGAAATAATTGGCTATAACTATTGAATATATCAATATCAAAACATCATTCAATATTTTATAGTTATATTTATCTATAATACCCTGTGAAATGTAGGATATTTACAAACTGTGACTGATTAATAACTATTTTAAAGTTTCTGCAATCTTCTTCAAGTATGTTTGACAAACCAACTATCAATATAAATCAATCAAAAGTTGGTACTTATTGAATGACAGGTGACAACAATGACAGTAAATTTGAAAGAAAACAGCTGTTATTAGTAATTTCTGATTCAATGTCAAATTTGATAATCTTGCTTAATTTATTCATCAACTTAATTACTTTATTTTACCAAGTTCATCACTTTTCGTGGAAAGTTTATATTGATACAAATTATGACATCTTTAATATGAGTTTTTCAAAATCAGAATGTTCGTATTTATAAAAGTCCATGACAACAATGTCAGAGATTACGAAAACAGCTGCTTTTGAAGTTTATAATTCAATGTTAAGTTGATCCATTTTACTTACACTATGCATCAACTTCAAAAGGTTATTTAAAGTTCAACCTATTTCTTAGAATTTTTATATTTATACAAAGTGCAACGAAGTATTCCATATTTGGAAACTATTACAGGCAAACTATGGATTGTTGTTAGAAATACTGCATCATTAAGTAAAAAGCATGGACTTGGTAGTTATTAAATTCGATTAAAATAAATTGTTTATTAAAACAACTTATTTTCGCTGTTATTTAACACTGTTATTTTATGTAAACTACAAAGTGAAGTGTTTATGTTTTTACATTCATTGAGGACTGACTGCTTTTGAAGTTTATGTCACAAGTTAATTTTGACAGTTTCGGTTAATTTATTAATTAAAATTTGCTAAATTAGTTAACTAAAAATGAAAAATTAAATACCAGCAATATGTGTATGTTATCATGTAATTTAGGATAATTCTATAAATTAATGAAAGTTTAAATATTATTAATGGCATCAGATAATATAGGAAATTGACAAACTACAGATCATTCATTATTTTCGATAACTTTACTTCCGATAAATACTAATAGCCCCATTTGTGTCGGCAGATTAGTGTTGTATCAAAATTAACTTATCTTTTAATTCCTTTATGGAGCGTTAATCTAAACTTGATATACTACCTTTCAAGGAGTAAAAAAATCTTTAGTAGTTTTGTACATATCTAAGTACCGAAGTACATTTATTTGTATCAAATACAGACAAGAACTGAATACTTTAAAGTATTATATTCATTACATAACAGAAATACTGATGAATGAGTTGTCTAATGGATTAATAACAATATTGTGTTAGTTCATCAGAAGAAGTTTTTATTAGATTTCAATCTAATTCCAGTTTAAATGAAAATTAGAAGTCAAAAATGGTGAAAATATGACGGTAAATATCCCTTGGTGGCATTAATACAATAATTTTGTTTATTATTGTTATTGAAAGTAAGAAAACAGTTTGTTTAAATTAATTTATTCTCAGATTTGATAATTATTTTTGTAAAGATAAATTAAATGAATAAAAGTGAAATAAACGTTTCGACATAGATAAGTCTTACTTAAAGTCGGTAATAGTAAGCATTTCTTATGGAGAATGTGTAATTATAACGGTTAGAAATGCGAAGAGTTTATCCGAACCGGAGATTTCACAAAACCCAAATCATTGATAAAAACTTCCCGAAACGCAGCTAATTGCTCTCCAGAAATGCAGTTTCGAAATTTCAATTAACGAGCGTTTAGTCTCGAGGAAGCTATTAGTAGTCTTAATGCACGGTAACTAATTAGATAACAAAAAAAGAAACCCTAATCTCTTTCCAATATTTCAAAACTGATTTTTTTCTCGCATTTTTTTTTGTTGAATTTATTACGACGGAGTAATTAATCATCAATTGAAGCGTGATAAATGACTTCATAAAATCAGCAAACATCGGTGGAGAATGTAAATCAATCATCCAGTTTCACTAAATACTTTTTCTTTTGTTGAGGATTCGGGGTGGTCCTAAAATAAGTCTTAAGTTACAGGCGTTTTCAGTCATACAGTTACGTGAATTCGTGGCGCCCGTCCGCCCGTAAATATTCTAATTATTATAAAAACAATCTGCATCCAAGGTTTTCTGTTGGGAACGATTCGTGTGTAGCAACAGATGTCTAAAAATATTCAGAAACTTCGAAAAATAGATTATTTCGTAATTGTGATTGACACTGGTTAGTAATTTGTTTTGTTCGAGGTCCATAAATACGTTGATTGTGTTTTCTAAAGTGTTATTTTTGGTAATGTTGTGTGGATCGGAAGGAAGGAATAAATTCTGAAAGTTCGAAAATAGTTCTCGGATCACGCTTTCATGGAAGAGAATCGTTACGGGAG
The DNA here is from genome assembly GCA_018845635.1 of Nicrophorus orbicollis. Classification (NCBI taxonomy): domain Eukaryota; kingdom Metazoa; phylum Arthropoda; class Insecta; order Coleoptera; family Silphidae; genus Nicrophorus; species Nicrophorus orbicollis. Next base: position 891,347 of record JAFMTC010000679.1, on the reverse strand, counting down.
ATTTATGTGATAGGTAATAATAAGGAATAATAGCGAAGAAGGGATGTATTTTCCTCGCTTCGCACGTGGCATTGATGAAGCGATGTTAATTTTCGTGATCTTGTTATAGCTTCGGTATAGGAAACGGCGCAGTTGGACTGGGATTAATAACAGGAAATTATTATTATACTATGCACTATAAATACGTTTCTGACGGGGAGGAAAGAAGTTTCGGAGAAAACAAGGGACGACTGATTCGTGGAGTCGCCCTCAGCTTCTCAAACGGTCGGTTATCTCGAGTGCCCTTGACAGATCTACGCTTTCAAAAACAACATCCCTAAATCAGACGTAATTGGAGGCAGAAAGGAAGACGGAAAGGACACAGAACAAAAAAAAAACTGTTTATCCATCCGAAAAAAATGAAATACTGTTTACGTAATATGTGGGAGGTTGATTGGGGAGAGAGAGTGAAAGAGATGTTGTGATAGCTTCGAGGAAAGCTGAAAGTGTTGTTTTCGATCAAGATAAACATTCATATTTCTCTGTTAATATTATATCAGTTTTTATGTTAAGTATTTTTTTTTCTACAATTTCTACGGATAAATATATAATAATATATAATGCAGCCCTTTATATTGAAAAATGAAATACATTTTGTGTAATACTGTTATAAATAAATTAATTGCTTGAAAAATTGAAGTGGAATATGATTAATTTATGGTTTTTTTTTCAGTTACACAATCGGAATGTTCAAAAAGGGTTACAGGAAAGTGCTAGAGCCTGATGATCTGTACAATCCTTTGAATGCGGATAAGAGCAGCCACCTGGGTGATAGACTTGAAAAGTGAGTGTTTTTTGGTCATTTGGTTGAATCAGTCTTTACTTAATCTTCATTGAAATAACAGGAATTGGACCAAAGAAACAAACTATGCCACGAAACGCAAATCGAACGCGAGCCTCGGGAAGGTGCTGGTGAAAACCTTCTGGCCCGAGTATCTGCTCCTTGCGATAATCTTATCATTCATGGACCTAATTTTGCGGCTTATCCAGCCTTTGATGTTAGGAAAGCTTCTAGAGTACTTCCGTCCCGGAAGCGACATGCCGAAGGAGGAAGCCTTCTGGTATGCCGCAGCGGTGGTGGGCGTTAACGCCGGTTCTGCCCTGATGATCAACCAGTACATCTTTCGGGCCTTCCACTACGGGATGAGAGTGAGGGCCGCGTGCTGTTCTCTAATTTACAGAAAAGTATACAATAATTTGAAAACAAAAAAGAAGGGACAACGTAATGATACATGCGATACATCATTTTGCAGGCCTTAAAATTGAGCAGGACCGCTTTGGGCGAGACGGCCTCAGGTAAAGTTGTTAACTTGCTGTCGAACGACGTGAGCCGCTTCGATGTCGTTTCCATCTTGATCCATCACATGTGGGTTGCGCCGTTGAGCGCGTGCATAGTCACGTATTTCCTGTGGAGCGAAGCTGGATTAGCAGGAATCATCGGAATCCTGCCGGTGTTCTTGGTCGTACCATTGCAAGGTAATTGAGACCTGCACAAGCAATAACAGTAACAGTTTAATTTGAATAATTTCTTGCTCAGTGCACACCGGAAAACTGTCTTCCAAGTACCGGAGACGCACGGCGTACAAGACCGACGAGAGGGTGAGGCTCATGGACGAGATCATCTCCGGAATACAGGTGATCAAGATGTACGCTTGGGAGAAACCGTTCGAGAAGCTCATCCAGAACTCCAGGGTAAAGGAACTGAAGGAAGTCACCAAAATATCTTACCTGAGAGGTCTGTACATGACTTTCAACTTGTTCACCACTCGCGTCGCCTTATTCTGTTCCTTGATCACCCTTGTTCTCAGCGATAAACCCATCACCGCAACTACCGTAAGTATTAATTCTTCATCAAATAATCAACAAAAAACAATTGTAAAATCATTAATAAACATCATTTTGTATTTATTTATGTGACCACTAACAAAATCGGTATTGATCATCTAATTATTTAATAACATAAATGTCATAATCGGGATTTATTAATCAGGACACCTGAAAACCCTCTTTGACAGCTGTCATTTCGAGGTCTATTTAAAAAGGTAATAGGTCAAGAATCGCTGTTTCAAGGCATTCAGCGCATCGAGATCATCATTCACAAAAAATATAGAAAACAACCTGAATCCGATCCTGTCCGTCCGTGTTCGTACAATGTTAGATTGTATTTATTGAGATGTCCAGTGACCGAATCCTGTTTTAATTTGCGTTTTAATTGCGAACGCTTGCCTTTACTTCCAGTGGCGCACATTCAATTCCAATTGACTCATGCATTCATTATTTCTTATATCTTCAGAACATGTCAACTTAAGTTCATTATTTTAATTGCAAAAGTGCACAAAGTATCTTGTGTTCTTCATTAGTCCTTTATGGTTTATCAGTTCTTCATAGTTTTGTAGCCTTTTATTACATAATGATAATATGATTAATTGCAACAGATGTAGAAGTAGACTGACACCAGTTTATCCAACTTTTTCTTATAAAAAACATTTTCGCCATTTATTTTTTATCATGATTTCAAATAATAACATTTTTTTTATTAAATGAATTTATTCTAAATAAAATAGTAAATGACATCATTTAATTAGACGACTTGGAGTGAAAAAAAGAAATAAATATGATTTTTTTATGTGAAAATAATAGTAGAAAAACATTAATTTTGATAGGAAATGCAAACGTTAGTTGTAACTTTAATTGATTACTTAATGATAAAACTGATGTTCACTGAGTATAATGAAAATTGAAAGTGAACGCCACTGTTCCTATCAGATTCCACCAGTTTCATATAAAACCTAGATTGCGTAGGAGTGCCCACATCACGTTCATTAGCATTGCGAAGCCAGAAAGATTCACAATCCACTTTCTTTTAATTGATGTTCGATTTTTATTGTGCCTTTCGTTCTAGGTATTCGTGTTCATGTCGTACTTTAACATTTTGTCTCAAACGATGACGTCGATGTTCGTTCGCGGAATATCGGAAATCGCAGAGCTTTTCGTGTCGATAAAGAGGATCCAAGAGTTCCTGATGAACGACGAGTTCTCAGACACCAGCCGAAACAGCAACAACAACGATGCACAGAGCCAGGTCGATGTTGCCGTCGCAATGAATTGCGTAACAGCAAAATGGGATGCGACCAAAACGGAAAGCGCCCTGAAGAAGGTGAATCTGAATGTTCAACAGGGAAAACTGCTCGGCGTCATCGGACCTGTGGGCAGCGGTAAAAGTTCGCTGCTGCAGACGATTTTAGGAGAGTTGGAGGTGGAATCGGGCGATGTTATAATCAATGGAAAGCTCTCGTACGCGGCGCAGGAGCCGTGGGTTTTCGCTGCAACGATCAGACAAAACATTACGTTTGGCTTGAGCTACAATAAGAAGAGATACCAGGAGGTGGTGAAGGCGTGCGCTTTGGAAAAAGACTTCAAGCAGTTCGATAACGGTGATATGACGATCGTGGGAGATCGTGGCGCGTCTTTGAGCGGAGGTCAGAAGGCTCGAATCAATTTGGCTAGGGCCGTTTACAGGGATGCAGATATTTACCTCCTGGATGATCCTCTTTCCGCTGTTGATATCCACGTTGCTAAACACTTGTACCAACATTGCTTGAACGGTTTCCTCAAGAACAAAACCAGGATTTTGGTGACGCATCAAGTGCATCATTTGAAGGACGCTGATCACATCGTTATTTTCAACGAGGGAGAGATCGAAACCGAAGGAAACTTCAGCAATTTGGCCAACAACACCGATATCAAATACGCTAAATTACTCAAAGAAGAACCAGAATCCAATGATGACGAACTAAGCAAATCCATTGAAAAGGCCAAGGTCTCAAGACAAATCTCAACTAGAGTAAGTATTTCTTGTCGAATCAAGGAATAAATCAACATTAACATTAATTACATTTTAGAGTAAAACAGCATCAATGTCCAGTGCACACAGCGAAACCAGCCTCGTAGATAGCCTTTACGAGGAACCCAACGACGAAGATAACGACTCGAGAAACAGGGATATGCTCGAGGACAGTTCTAGGGGTAAAATCAAAGGATCGCTTTTCCTGAAGTACATAATGGCCGGAGGAAACTGCTTCTTCGTGTTGGTTGTTATTTCACTTTACATTTTGGCCCAAACTGCAGCAAGTTCGGTGGATTACTTCGTGAGCTACTGGACGAACATAGAAGAGTTTAGATACGCCAATTTGACAAACAGCAACGGCGAACTCAAGGAATTCCTGGAAACGGAAACCTATTTGTACATCTACGCCTGCCTCATCATTTCGCTATTCGTTTTAGCCCTGGTCAGATCACTGCTCTTCTACAAGCTGGTGATGAAAAGCTCGCAGAAGTTGCACGATTCCATGTTCAAGAGCATCGTCAGCACGACCATGCACTTCTTCGATACGAATCCGAGCGGCAGGATTCTGAACAGATTCTCCAAAGACATCGGAGCCATCGACGAGCTTCTACCCAAAGCCATCTTGGACGCCAGCCAGATTATTTTACTATTGATCGGGTCGCTGATTCTCGTCGCCATGGTGAATCCATTGTTCTTGGTCCCGGTTGCGGTCATCGCTTCGATTTTCCTCATGCTCAGAGTAATTTTCCTCAAATCTTCCAAGAATATTAAACGCTTAGAAGGAATGAGTAAGTTTAACTAAATCCCCCCTTTTTTTTATATAAATATATAATGAAACACCAATAATGATTTCAGTGAGGAGTCCAGTATTCACTCACCTCAACGCCAGCATCCAAGGTTTAACAACAATCAGAGCTTACGGCGCCGAGGATACGCTGAAATTGGAGTTCGATAAGCACCAGGACTTGCACACGAGCGCTTGGTTCATGTACATCGCAGCTAGCTCTGCTTTCGGATTCTATTTGGACATCCTCTGCTTCATTTTCACGGCTCTGGTTACCTTCAGCTTTTTAACTTTCGGCGACGGTAAGTGCTTGAAAAAAAAAACTGTTACTATTTGTATTTTCCTTGATCTTCCAAGGTAAACTTTCTATCGAGGTGCATGCGCAAATATTCGTTTTTTTGTATTGATTTGGGCAGATCATAATCAATATCATTTAGTTATTCACGAAGATGTGCCTTATTCATGAAGAACTCAAACCGTAACGCGTTCATTTCAAGTTTCAGCAATGATTGTAGTTTGTAGAAAGTAAAACAGCAGTCCTATAATACTTCCCTGCGGAACTCCAAATTCTATTGGATAATATCTGCATTTACGTTACTTTTAATACTTCTATCAGAAAATTTCTTTACTTTCTATACAAACTACAATTTTTAATTCTGTTGGCATAAAAAATAATAAATAAGTATTAATACAATAATTTCTGTGTTGTTCATAGTTATGTCTGGAGGAGATGTTGGTTTGGCCATAACCCAAGCTTCTGCTTTAACCGGCATCGTGCAATGGGGTATGAGACAATCCGCCGAAGTTGCCAATCAGCTTATGTCCGTGGAGCGCGTGATGGAGTACAACATGCTCGAAGAAGAGAGACAACCTTTGATTCCGAAGAAACCGCACATCGAATGGCCCAGCAAAGGAAAGATTACCTTCAAGGACATGGGACTTAGGTACTCCCCGGAAATGCCCTTGGTGCTCAGAGATCTCAACATTACCATTGAACCTAAAGAGAAGGTCGGAATCGTTGGACGCACCGGAGCCGGAAAATCTTCCCTAATCGTCGCCTTGTTCCGTTTGGGATTCATCGAAGGCGAAATCGAAATCGATGACATCGACACGAATTCAATCACCTTGCAGATGTTAAGATCGCAGATCTCCATCATCCCTCAAGATCCGGTCTTATTCTCCGGTACTCTGCGTTACAACCTTGACCCCTTCGAGGAATACAACGATGACGTTCTTTGGAGAGCTTTGGAATACGTGAGCAGTCCTAAAATTGAATAAATTACACCCAACATTATATTGATAACAATTTCAGGTGGAGCTGAAGGATACAGCGAACATAATTAATCGATTGGAAAACAGAGTTATGGATCGTGGATCCAACTACAGCGTCGGTCAACGGCAGCTGATTTGTTTGGCTAGAGCTATCATCAGGAACAACAAGATCCTCCTGCTGGATGAAGCCACAGCCAATGTTGATCCACAGTAAGTTCAATAGAAAATAACTAAACATTCAATAGAATATAATTCAAAAACAACTCTTTAATCACACTTTTATTTTACTTTCAGGACGGATGCGTTGATCCAAAAGACCATTCGACAGAAATTCGCCGATTGCACGGTTCTCACCATCGCCCATCGCCTGGACACCATCATGGACTCCGACAAAGTTGTGGTCATGGAATCCGGAACGATAGTCGAGTACAATCATCCCCACGAGCTGTTGTCCAATCGTCACAGCAAATTCTACAAAATGGTCAAATCTACGGGAAAAACTATGTTCGAGCAGCTGAAGAAAATCGCCCGACAAAGTTACCACCGCAAAAACGAACTCCAAGAAGAACAATTAAAAAAATACGAACAATGAAAAACAAACAAACAAATAATAAATCAATTTAAAACAGAGTTGATCTCCAACCTGAAGTAGTGCCTTAACTCAAACCGCAACGCGTACATCGGAAATGGTAATATATTAAGTAAATAATGGATGTTCCTTAATTTTCTGTTTCGCGTTTCGTCGTACTTACTCAAGGAGTGTCAAATGGTGCTTTAGATTTTATATATTTACGGAAATGGAAGAACAGAGAGAGAAAAAAAAAACAGTGAGCGGATAATTGTGACGGCTGTGTGTTCAAATTAAGTCTGCCATTTCGTTATTATTATTATTATATACACGTTTTGTTAAAGTTGATGTTAAGAACTAAACTTATGATCGGAATTTTATTTTGTCCAAAGGAACAATTCGAAAATAAATCAAATAAATATATTTATATATGTATACATGTTCTATTTTAAAGGAGATATATTTTGTGAACAAACTTTTCGCTTAAATTTTCACATCGATATTTACATTTGCTGAGTTGCTAATATATATTTTATTATACACTTGTAAGATACTTCTCTCAGACATAATGTGTATGTTTTGTAAATAAAATTATTTTAATAAATGTACAATCGTTATTTATTTAACGATATATGCAACTGGATAAACAATTAAACAAAAAAAAAACAATTGTTTGTTTCTTCACGTAACAATCGTTTGTTTAGTTGCATAATATAGATACAGTAGTTGTAGCACTTTCATTGTCAGATTGATAAAAATTCTACTACCAAATTGATAAGAATCCTAATCTATTGATTTTGTGATGTCAAATAGTATCTGATTGACAAAAATTATATTAATAATCCTAGTATGACTTTGACAAGAAACCTATTTTCAAATTGTTAAGAATTCTAGTATCATATTTACAAGAATCGTAGTATTATATATTTTTGAAAATTTTAAGAAAGAAAAAGAATAGAAAAAGAGAGTTGAGTCATAAAAGACGGTAGTTTTTAGTTGTAATTATTATTTATTTTATTTTTCAATTGTCAAAGCCCAAGGTCTAAAAGGCTGTGTGTCGTTTTATGTAATTATTCGAAAATTTATAGTTTATTCGTATTTTTAATAAAACTACTATTTATCAATTCTTATTGTTTCATAACAATGGTTGATTGGTTGCATAACATATAAACGAACATACATTGGTTTCCAGGACGTGAATTCAAGCATTCAAAACTTTAGTTTCTTAAAAATATGAATATGTAAATGTACATAATAATGGTAATTTCTTCTATAAATTACTAATTACCGAAAAAAATAAACACTTATTTGATTGTTATTGAAATGAATAATTCAGTATACGTTTAGAATTATTTTCTTCAAGAAAGGACAATATTTAACTAATTTAAATAGTACTACTATCATGTTACTTGTATCGTGATTTTACATTCATGATAATTACAAGAAATTATAAGAGTTGTAATTAATGTATTTGGGTTCTTCATCTGAAAAAAATGTTAAATGACAATTTATAATATAAATTAGACAATATTTAGTCCTTATTATATCATATTTTTTTTACATTTTTGTGTTTACCTCAAAAATTATAAGCTATAGATTCAATGTTGATGAACCAAATTAAAGCTACAGCTCTTTAATATGAACTTACAAGTAATTCACTGTCAAACATGAAGACACTTTTTAAGCTTCAAAGCTTCTTCAAGACGACTATATCATTATATAAGAAATCAATATGCTTCTTGGAATGAATATAATTAAAATGGTTATAATTAAGAACATTTTTACAATAAACTAATATTGGTTGAATTAATTCTGATCTAATTTTAAGAAATATGATTAAAATTTCATCATTGTTTGATCATTCTTAAAAAAGAAAGTAAACTAAGAAGTTTTTTAATAAACTAACTATATTTTTTTTAATTCATAAGAGATACATGAAAATATGTCTATTCACCATAATATTTATGTGTCAATTATATAAATAAGTTAACAAAGGTGAGTGATTCAAAACGCACCAAAATCAAAATACAAAATACACTTTCATTATCATAATTGCAATTAATTCAAATGAAACTGATTAGCTAGTATCACTCATTAATTCTATTGAGTTTAAATAGAATATTATTTTGTCGTCCAAAAATAACCATACAAAAAAACATATTTATTGTTTTATATTTATAAACTGTTTCATAGAATCTAAATTTATTCATGCATAAATTAACTTATAAATGTCTCAAAACGTAAATCATTTTTTTGAAAAAGCTAAATTATTAAATTATAGTGAAATCACTTGAATTCCACAAACCTTTTAATATGTTGTAAATACCAGTGATTCTACTGGAAAAAATGGTAATTGTGGAGAAATGCAACAGTATTTCAAATCAACTTCTGTTGATAGATTATTTTTGTTAGATGTGCAAAATTGTAAATTTTTTATGTCTGTGCTTTAAGGACTTAATGTTGACTTTTCAAGAAGATATGATTCATGATAGTTTACTTAACTTAAGTAAAGCGAATCAATACTAAAATAAAGGTAGAAAGACCTATGGTCTTTAGCCCTTTGCAGCAATAGCAATTATTTAGAACTTTTCTTTTATTTCTATTTTATTGATTTGTTTGTACTTGTTGTTGCAATACATGTTATCAGATGACTTTGGCTGTTTATTATACTTTCTTTCCTACTATTCATAATATATTACTAAAGGGCAGAAAGATGTTGGTCAATAGCCCTTTGGCCTCAATTTGAACCAATAAAGATGCATAGAATTGTTGTCTATATTTTCCAAATTTCATATTTAGTTTATATTCATTCTCATTTTCATCAGACGAATAAAATGTAATAATAATTTGATAAAAAGTGACGAAAATTTGAGAATATTAAAGCAAAACATTATACACTTTTATCAGTTTTTATGCAATATTTTTCAACAAAGTCTAGTCAAATTTAAATAGTTATCGGTTATTGCGCAAAGAATATCAGTTGTTATTTAAAAACAAAACAAAAAAATAATTATTTATGTAACAAGAAGAAGCGTTAAGTAGTAATTGAAATATTGTTTTGTAAGACTTTGTTGTTGATTTACTTTTCAACAAATTTTAGTTGATTGCGTACGTTTGTGACGAATTAATGGGAACATAAAAAAAAGGGAATGGAAGTACGCACACAAAAGCAATCAATGGAAGTAAATGTCCGTTGAAATAGATGAATAATTACATGAATCTGCAGTTAACAAGTTATCGACTATTGTTCGTTTTCTGTTTCATTGTTTCCTTTTTTTTATTAATAATATAACAATATATTTATTGCAGGGAAACGGCAACACTTAACATCGCACTGCAAACGTTTTTGTGGCTATATATTGTTTAGTTTTCATCCATCTATTTAAGTCTACTTCGTAGAAATGCAGAAATACCTCGCTCAGTGCTGATAATCGGTCGAAACCCTAAACTAAACGAGGACTTAATAACAACTTAAAAATCCAAAATATTTTTATCAAATTCTAATGAAAATATATTAATATGCTACAATTAGTAAATAATTACAAATAATATAATTTCTTAATTGCTGTTCGCAAAAATAAAATCAATTTTTTTTTAATTTTCACAAGAAAAACGACAACAAAATCTAAGCAAAAAAATTGTTATTGTTTCTTTATAAATGCGTACATGTGGAGAGTAATGAGCTCAGCAGTAGGTGAGCTTTGTTTGAAGTTTGGTTGATGATCGTAGGTTAGCACACGTCGAAATTAGCAAACGACTAATGATGATAATTGGATGCAAGCTATATAAAAGCGTTTCGACCGTTTTCCAATAGGTTGTTGTAGCCATTCCTCCAACCCAACATGAACTCGAACGCCGCGGAACCGAAAGCAACCTCCAAAACAAATCCCAGGGAAAATGCGAACATATTTTCCGTACTCTTTTTCACGTAAGTTTTTCCATCAAATCTCATTATTTGCTCTAAAGCTTTAACTAATCCTTTAAGAATTGTTCAGATTCTTAAAACTACACCTCGCGTAGTGCGGCTTCGATTAGTCCGGATTATTTATTCTAAAGTTTGTTATTGCAATTTACACTATAAAAATGTTGATTGACCAAAATAAAAATAGATTAGTTTCTATCGTTTTAACCGAGTTTTTCAGATTCTTAAATACCTCGCACAGTACGGCTTCGATTAGTTAAGATATTTTAGTAAATTTTAAGCAATTATTTATTGTGCGGTTTTGTATTCCTCGATTAGACCTGTTTCGAACAGTGCGGGATATTGATGGAACCTGCGAAATATTCAAGTACATTAATTGACTCGCATAGTCCGGCTTCCATCAGTACGGATTCACTACACAGGAATTTGAAAACAAACTAATCAAAATTAAAATATCATTCTTAATACGTTTATTTTTTGTGCGGTTTTTGCATTCCTCGATTAGACTCGTTTCAAAAAGTGCGCTATGTTTATGGAACCGTACTATGCGAAATATTCAAATACATTAGTTAACTCGCATAGTCCGGCTTCCATCAATACGGATTCACTACACAGGAATTTGAAAACAAACTAATCAACATTAAAATATGATTTTTAATACGTTTATTTTTTGTGCGGTTTTTGCATTCCTCAATTAGACCCGTTTCAAACAGTGCGCTATGTTTATGGAACCGGACTATGTGAAATATTCAAATACATTAGTTAACTCGCATAGTCCGGCTTCGATCAGTACGGATTCACAATATCTAACAATCAATTCGGTGATGCATTTAGTTTCTTAATTAGTCCGCTTTCAAAAATAATCCGTACTATGCAAAATATTTGGTTTTGTTTTTGGTAATACATAATTATTAGTTCTAAAGTATAGTTTTATATGAAAATTTATTAATTTCTGGAATCAATAATATAAATATTTAAAAAAATATATAAATTTTATAACATTTTTAATATAAAATTTCCCTAATTTATATGAAAACAACAATTCCAATTTATTAAACGCCTCAAGTATTATTACTTCATCAAGTGAAGTCAATTACGAAACTAATAAGTAATTAAAATTTATAATAATTTGGAATATTTTTACTAACTTGAAAATCTAGATGCATTGTGTTTTTTGTTTCTTTTTTCATCAGTTAATAATAACAAAATATTTCTGTCATAACTTTCAATGTCAAATGAGAAATTGTCAATTATACTTGAAAATTATTCTAAAAATAGCATTTTGAGTTTATTGAACTCCATTCAATTTAGTTGACGAAATTTTTAAAGAGATTTAGTTTTGTGCAAAAACTTCACCTAATGAAACTTAGTTATATACGTCAAATTTGAACATATTATGTCAAAATTTTAAACTGTCAAACTTATAAGATTACATCATCTTTTACTTTATATTTTGATACTTTTTCCACGATTCTTTTTAATAAAATTATCTAAAAATTTGAAAATAGCTTGAAAGATCTTTAAATAGATAAAATATAAATAACAATAAAATAACAATACGTTGTTAATTTTACATAGTTAAACACAAACCTTTGCTAATTCTAGGTCTAAATTATGTAATAAAGTTTAAATGAATTTAAATAAGTCGCTATTTCTTATAGAATTTATTTACAATACAAATCATACACTTATCAAAAAATGTAAATTGAAAGTAGCCAAATATATAAGAAATTTTCCATCAAATCGCACGTTTTTGTAAATATTGCATACATCAATTTGTAGACATTTAATAATAGGAAAAATATTGCATCAACTTTGATAAATAATCAAAATTAATTGTTCGTTTAATCTTTTATTGTAAAATCTATTTTTGAAATCAGAAATTAAAGCATTATCTAGTTAAAATTAAATGGAAAAAACATAAATAATTTAAATTTGTAAATAATGTGTAATAAATAATTAATGATTCCCAAAAATTTGTATTTCAACAAACATTGAAATACATTTATTTTTACACAAATATCCATTATTTTTTAAACACTAACTCGTACAACAATTTCTATTTTAGTTATTTGATTTAAATACATTGTAAATATATCAAATTTACTTATACAGAAATACCTCAGATAGTCCGCATTCCATCATTCTGGATTTTCTTTAGTCCAATTCGAATATATCAATAGTATCAACAATTTTAGTATGTTTTTTTTTGTATAAATTTGATCATATTTTCATTTGAACTTTGGTTTCAAATCTTTCAATTTGTCCGGTTTTAAGTAATACTGATCTGATTATCCGCACTATGTGAGACAATTGTATAATTATACTTAGCAAATCTATGAAATAAGTTTGACTAGATAAATTATATATACAAAAAAAGTACAATTGATGAACAAAAAAAAGCACAAATTATAAAATTAGAACTAAAATTAGTTACTTTACATTCATATCAAAGTTCAACGATCGAAAAAATACAATACAATTCTGATATCTGTACAGAAATCAGTCGTAATGATGATAATAATGTTCGGTTTAATTTAGCTTTCACTCGTATCTAGATTTCATAATACTACCGTAATTAGAAACATCTATTTTTAATTATCTATTAAACAATAGATACATTTGTATATTGTTGTAATTTTAATTAATATCAATTTAATCAATGAGTCTGTAATACTTCAATTTTATGTAATTTTACACTTGAAAATTAATTATAAAAATTCCTTATTTTTTTGCAATTTTGCTCCGTATTGTTTAAATCAGGATGATTTTAAAGCAAAATTTAATCAAAATCCATCAAGTTTTGAAGACTTCTCTTCACGTAATACCTCCATTAGTCCGGTATGAAAGCTAATTAAAAATAATCTACATATAAGGATACTTGATTGTACAACAAAACAACTGTTTTGTATTTATTTTTGTACAAATTTATACGTAATTTTTCAAACAAAATAATTACAAATTTGATAAAAAAACAAGTTTTAAACAGATTAAGAAATGTGTTTAGTTCCTCGATTAGTCCGGTTTCAAATATTACCCAGCTAATTAAAAATATTCTACATATAAGGAGACTTGATTGTACAACAAACCAATGTTTTGTGTTCATTTTTGTACAAATTTATTCATAATTTTTCAAACAAAATAATTACAAATTTGACAAAAAAAAATCAAGTTTTAAAGAGATGAAGAAATGTGTTTAGTCCTAGTAATATAAAAAATAATCTACTTGTAAGTAAACTTGACTCTGATAAAGAAAATTAACGATTGTTACCAACGTTACGTGTTCATTTTTTTACACCTACGTGGATAATAAAAGTGTTATTGCAAATGATTTCATTCCGTTCTAGATTTGCGGTTAATTACGTTTCCTTTTTTTTTCCTATAACATTCTTATATGTACAATAAATTAACTTTTGTTCCTCGAATGAAACGCGTTTATTTCAACAATGTGGATGCTTGGAAAACATATGGAGAAGAAGGCGCTAATTTCTTCTGTTTGTTCGGACAATTATTTTTTTTTGTATTAAAAAATTTCCAATTCCCTAATTTTATAGACAAATGTTTTGTATTATTTTCATGTACAAACTCATGTACAAAATCTGTATTTTTTCTTGTTTTCAGATACACCCTGGATATGTTTAGGAAGGGATGCAAGAAAAACTTTGAGGCCGAAGATCTGTATGAACCGTTGTCGGCCGATCGAAGTGAGTCTCTTGCTGGAAGGCTAGAAAAGTAAGAAAATACACACTTTTTTGTTTAAATAAACTTATAATTTTAACCTTCAGTTAACAACTCATTACTCATTACATTACTTATTAGTCGTTAGCGTATCTATATCGACATGTGTGCTTCGTAATATCAACTACAAATCAATGTAAATCTTAACTTTTAACTAACTTTAATAATCAATAAACTTTGATAATAAAACATATTTAAGTTTTATAAAAAAAATACAAAAAACATGATCTATATGTATGTTTTTTTTAATAAGAAAAAAGTAACAATGAACTATCTAAAGGCTATTGACCATAACCCTTTTCGCCAACTTTGATTATTGCAAACTATTAAGTTTGTAGGTCTTTCGTGAAATCCAGAAATGAAATAATTACTAAATGATTTTTTGTCACTTACAAATGAAATGATTATGTGTTGTTGTCTACCCTACAAAATAGATAATGTGAAATTTCAGAATATTCAAAACGTTTGTTATTATTTCTTTTTTTTTGTATAACAAGGCTTTTGCAAATCACAGTTTTTGATCGTAATTTATTTTCAATTCTAATTGGTTCCTTATAAATCGCGATATAAGAAAATAACACCGTTATTAGTATAAAATTACAAAGTATGGATAGATGGAAAATACTCAAGGACAATTATGCAATTTGAGAATACAACATGATATGCCCAAGTTCGTTAAAGTGCGCAAATAGTAACATTTTTTCAATTTATTTTATTTTCACTATTTGATAAGTTTTATAAAAAATAATTACTATAGTAATCAGTGGATGATTAGCCATTTAGGCACGTGCTTTGGTACCTCAGATTTTGGGGAACCTCAAGATAAAACATTTACGTGTTAATATCGCGTTTTTTGAGGTCCCTCGAATATATTTTACATATTTCATGGTTAAGATAACCTCTTGAACCGTAATGCTTGAATTGACAAAGCCAGGGCCCTCAAAAATGGACCGTTAATTCTGAGGGCCCCAATCCTCCATTCGTTATTGATGCTAATGGTTATTAAATTCCGTTAATTAAACATATATTTTGTCTACAAACAGTAAATTATATTATTTGTTAGTTTATTTTGATGAGATTTGCACACATAACAAAAGACATGTAAAATAATGTATGTTATTATATAAAGTGGAAACGCTACAAACGTAGTAACTATAAAGAACTATATATAGTAATATTTATAGTTGTTAGTAGAAAAGCAGCTTTTCGTGAGTTCAAAAAATAAGTTATCAGATTATTTTCTGTTGTTTTTTATGTTTCATACATACATGAAAGGTAATAGAACTTACTACTTAACGAAACATGTTTGTGTTTACATCCTTGTTTTGTTCTTGACTGCTTTTTTACAAATTGAGTATTATTGATAATATTAGATAAATTATAGTTGGCGCATCTATCACCATTAGTTACGAACGTTAACAAAAGTAAACATACAAAAAAAAGTTATGCAAAAGTGTGCATTAATTTTAATGTTGAAAATTAATTTCCAAATGTTTAACATAAACTTTAAATATTCAATAAATAGTTCGTTTACAACGGTGCAATTAAGTGTAGTTAGCTTGGGTAATTACAATTGGAATGATAGTTTTTTAAAGTTTAGTTGTGGGTTGCCTACATGTGTAGTAATAATTTAAATTAGTAATCGATGCTTGTGTGTTTCAGAAACTGGAATCAGCAACTACAACAAAAAAAACCGAAACTGCTGAAAGCTTTGGTTCGCACGTTCTGGCCCGAATACCTGTACTTAACAGTCTTGCTCATTTTCATGGAGACCTTCCAAATACTGAATCCGATAGCTCTGGGTCATCTTCTTGGGTATTTCAAGGAGGATAGCGAGATGAGCCACGATGATGCCCTCTGGTACGGATCTTTCGTCGTTGTGGTGAACGTCTGCAACGCCCTTTTGGTCAACCAGTACATGATCGATTCCTATCATTACGGAATGAGAGTACGAGCCGCCTGTTGCGCTTTGATTTACAGAAAAGTATTTGTTTCTATACACTTTTTTTTGTAATGATTATAATTGATGATGAATTCTGCTTTTCTCAGGCTTTAAAATTGTCGGGTGAAGCTTTGGGGGAAATGGCTTCTGGGAAATTGGTGAACCTACTGTCTAACGACGTGAATCGATTCGATTATGTCTCCTATTTCATCTGCTACATGATTGTGTCACCGTTCACCTTAATGGTCGTCTCATACTTTTTATGGGCCCAAACTGGTTATTGGACATTGGCAGGTTTGATACCAATCTTCGCAGTTTTCCCAGTTTACAGTAAGTGTTTCAGTGATTGCCTTGAAATTAAATGATTACTGATACTTGCTTTTGTAGGCATTATGGGTTGTGTGTCGTCAACATACAGAAGAAGAGTGGCAAAGTGCACAGATGAGAGAATTCGGTTGATGGACGAGATCATCTCCGGTATTCAAGTTATAAAAATGTACACGTGGGAAATACCTTTCGGGAAGATAATCAGGGCTGCGAGATATGCTGAGATTAAGGTGGTAACAAAACTTGCATACTGTAGAGGACTCTTCATGGCTCTGCACTTGACCACAAGCAGATGCGCCCTTTTCTTCACCCTGGTTGCCTTAACTCTGACCGGAACCAAGTTATCACCTGAAACGGTCTTCATCTTCATGTGCTATTTCAACATTCTATCAGAGAGTATGTCTTCGTATTTCTCTCGAGGAATCACGGAACTCTCCGAACTGTCGGTAATCATAAGCAGGATAGACAAGTTCCTTCTTCAGGAAGAACACACCTACAACGTGTGCGAGGATGAGAAAGTGAAGAGCGATGTTTCGGTCATCTTCCGGAACGCTTCCGTAGTGCTCAAACAGGAGAAAATCTTGAGAGGAATCAATTTGAATGTGAACAAAGGCAGCTTAATAGCCGTTGTAGGTACGGTGGGATGTGGTAAATCATCTTTATTGAAAACAATCTTAGGTAATTGAATAATACATTTAACTTTTATAATGTATTAAAGAAGTTATCTTGTAGGCGAAAACAAAGTTACTTCTGGAGATATATTCGTGAACTCTTCAATATCGTATGCTCCTCAAGAGCCTTGGTTGTTTTCTGGAACCATCAGGCAAAATATATTATTCGGACAAGCGTATCAAGAGGATAAATACCAGGAGGTTTTGAATGTCTGCGCTTTGGACAAAGATTTTCATAATATGCAAGGAGGTGATCAATGCCACGTTGGAGAACGAGGAATCAGCTTAAGCGGAGGACAAAAGGCTAGGATTAATTTAGCAAGAGCTTTGTATAGAGAAGCTGAAATCTACTTATTAGATGATCCTCTATCAGCTGTAGACATTAACGTAGCAAAACATATTTTCGAAAATTGCATCAAGAAGTACCTAAGGAACAAAACGAGGATTTTAGTTACGCATCAAGTGGACTATTTGCAAGACGCCGATGAGATCATCGTTTTGGATCACGTAAATCTTTGAATAATATAGTGAATTAGTAATAATTTAAGTTTGTTACAGGGCGAGATAAGTTCTAGAGGCAACTTTGAGAGCGTCGCTAATCTGATAAACGCTACAACTTTGAAAGGTGAATCGGTCGAAGAAACGCCTAAAGAAAAACCTCTCGCTCAACCGATTCCGTTACAAAATGATTTAAAGGAAGAAACGTCGAAAGGAAAAATTAAGGGCTCCTTACTCTACAAATACTTATCAAGTGGAAACACATTCATGGTCTTCTTTGTGTTTCTTCTATTCATATTGTCGCAATCTTTGGTCAGCGGCTTGGACTACTTCGTCAGCTATTGGGTGTCCAGCCAATACGAAGACTTCATATCTATATACTCGATGCTTATATTCGCGCTTCTAGTCATATCAGTCTTAAGGTCTATTCTATTCTTCAAGATGGCTGCGTGGAGCTCAAACAGTATGCACACCAAGATGTTCGATGCTATAGTCAACACGAAAATGCGATTCTTCAATATCAATCCGAGCGGAAGGATTCTGAACAGATTCTCCAGAGATTTGAACGCAATCGATGAGAATCTTCCAAGAGCCATCATGGATGCAGCTCAAGTGAGTTGAATTCGAGTTTGAGGAGTTTGTACACGAAAATAATGGAATTCTTTTTGGTAGATTATCTTGAACTTACTCGGCGCTCTTATTTTGGTCATCTTGTCCGACGTGCATTTCGTCATCCCAGTTGCAATCATCGGGACCATCTTCATGATACTCAGAATGATCTTCTTGAAATCCTCAAAGAATATCAAACGGTTGGAAAGCATTAGTAAGTTTTTTCTTGTACATGAACATTCAACCTGTAATATAATGAAAATCACAGTTTTGTTGAATTGTTTGAAATGATGACCAATACATTTATTCCTTGCAAACGTTCTAATTTTCAGTGAGAAGTCCGGTCTTTAGTCACTTGAACGCCACTTTGCAAGGGCTAACAACGATCAGGGCTTACGACGCCCAAAATATGCTAATAGATGAGTTCGATCAACACCAGAACGTGCACACAAGTGCTTGGTACATGTACATAACAGCAAGCTCAGCGTTCGGATTCTACTTGGATTTGATCTGCTGCATCTTCACTGCTTTGGTGACTTTCAGTTTCCTGGAACTCGTTCAAAGTATGCCAAGTATACACCTTACACTTATAATACTCTATTAACCTAATGGTTCTTCAGCAAGCGCAATTGGGAAGATTGGTTTGGCCATAACTCAAACTACATCCCTAACCGGAGTAGTCCAATGGGGCATGAGGCAATCGGCGGAAGTTACGAATCAACTTATGTCTGCGGAGCGTATATTTGAATACTCCCAACTTCCAAGTGAAACGGACAAGAGCAACAAATTGATCCTGGCGAATTGGCCGAGCGACGGAAAGCTCGAGTTCAAGCATTTGAACATGAAGTACTCTGAAAAATCAAATCTCGTGCTGAAAGATGTTTCGTTGAGCATCGATGCCAAAGAGAAGATCGGGATTGTCGGAAGGACGGGATCGGGAAAATCGTCTATTATCCAATCGTTGTTCCGTTTGGCTCAAATTGAAGGTGGAATCGAAATAGACGGAATCGATACGCAAGACATTGAGCTCGGCGAGCTGAGGAAGCACATCTCCATTATACCGCAGGATCCGGTCCTGTTCTCAGGAAGCCTGAGGTACAATTTGGATCCGTTCGGAGAGGCCACGGATACGGATCTGTGGAGGGCTCTCGAGGATGTCGAGTTGAAGAATACGAAGCTTGTATCTAATCTAGACATAGAAGTAATGGATCGAGGGGCTAACTTCAGCGTGGGTCAAAGGCAGCTCATCTGTTTGGCCAGAGCGATCATCAGGAACAATAAGATACTAGTTTTAGACGAGGCCACGGCCAATATAGACAGAGAGTGAGTCATCAACTATTACAATCCATTCAGTTTTGTTTCATAAATCTTCTGTTTAGAACGGACGCCCTCATTCAGAAGACCATCAGAAGGAAGTTCTCGCAATGCACGGTGCTGACGATAGCTCATCGACTTAACACGATAATGGATTCGGATAGGATTTTGGTGATGGACAGCGGAAAAGTGCTCGAGTTCGATTCGATCACAAATCTATTGCAAAACACCGAATCTCATTTCTACCAAATGGCGTTAGCGATGGGAATGACTTAATAAATTATGGAACACACACATTTTTATTTATCACCACTTGTCGTATCTCCATCATCTTATCAATAATATACTCTACCAACCACAATAGCTGTGTGTCTCTCTCTTTCTCGTACTCGATCTTTCAGGAAACCTTCTTAATTAATCGACTAATGATGTTGCATTCCCTTTTGTCGTTTTTTTTTGTTCGTATTTGCGACAAATCTCTAATCGCCGAGGTCGCTATTCCACTCGGATGGATAGAACAGATATTCCATACAAACAGGCCTCGTTTTATCTCAGGTTGCATCACCATCCGGCAAGATTGTTATCAAGAAAATCGATTTGGATTTCACGATTTCGGTACCCTGTCATCGATTTATTTATTGATTATTCACTAGACAATAATGTATTATTCACATTTCTACAATTCATTTTATTTATTTATATAAATATTGAACTGCTTTAATAATAACATATTTATCAAACCAAAATTAACCAATAATTTTTTAATTTTGTATTAGTTCGTTTTGAATACTATGTTAAGCAAGTTGATGTTCTCAAAGTGCATTGAGTTTATTAGCTTATAATGGACAATAACACAAATGTGGTTGTTAGAAGTTCCTATGTATATAAGTGTAAATTTAATAGATTTATAAAGTAACTATTGATTTACAACGCACTGAATTTGAAGAAGGTTGATTGTAATTACATTAAAGTATTGACCCTATTGATTCTACCACTAATTATATATTAAACAATCACATTTCAATTTACATACATTTATTTAGTAAACATGATTAGTTACTATATGGAAATCGCGTAGTCAAAGATATAACTTCTTATAGATATACCATATCCAACATATTTCTTTGTAAATTACTTTTACTCCAAACAATAAATTTGCTTTTTTATGAATGTACATAAATTATATCGTATATCAACGAATTCGAATTCAATTTCAGTTTATTTAAAATAAGATACTCTTATCGTACTGTTTCATAAGCGTTTTAGTTCCTTGATATCTTAATCAACTGTTATTTAGTTTTACATTGTTCTCATTGCTGATTCAACAACAGGCAAAATATTTACTTAATATACAATTTCTTGTTATTACATATTCTGAAATTATTGTTGTATCTTATAAAATGTATGTTAAACTATAGATTTTTACACAAACATTGTGATATTCATACACTAATGTTCAGTTTTCAGATTTTAGTTCATTGAAATACACCCATACCTCGCTTTACGGTCTAGATACGTTCCACGAAACTTGGCCGCAAAGCGAAATGCCGTATAACGAATCAATTAGTGCGCTTGCGCAAGATTGGCAATAGCTAAACATTTTAGGCCGTAAATCGAAAACATTCCTTAATTGAAGAGGGCCGTTATAGCGAAATACTGTATAGAGAGGAGTCGTATAGCGGTTGTATTACTAATATTGAATTAGGAAAAATGTAATTGCTATCTCTTATATTGAATTATTCCTCTAATTATTGTTACTTTTCTATGTCTAAAGTACTTACTTATAGCCAGTAGATTGTAAATACTAAATTTCATTACTTAATATATCTATTTTGTACCTTTAAGTTTTACTCAAATACATTTTAATAAATAAACATTATTTTGAACATTCATTGTTATAAAATTTCTATGAATCTATTTACATATATAACATTAATTTAATTACATATAGTAAATCTGAATTTGTATGACATTAGACAATTTTCATATTAATTTGTCAATTAATCACTTTCTTTTTAATTCAAAACAAGTGTTCTTTTCCTTTGAATAGTTTCTTGTAAATTTGGAATTTTGTGTTTCTGTTTTAAAACAAATTAAAAGATTTTAGAAGAGAAAATATATATAGGAATAACAATGCAATAATTCTATTTATTTGGGCAGAAAGACCTATGGTCTACAACCCTTTGCTATATCAATAATTATATTTTCTTAACTTTGTGTTTCCATTATTTTCTTGTTGTTGTTGCAATAAATAATATTATTATTTAAAAAAAATATATGTCAGCAAATTTGAATGTAGTTTATCTTATTTAGATTATTAGTCTTATCATAAGTTAACGTTTCAATTTCTGGACACTTAAACCAACGGATGTTTACAATAGCATTGTTTTTAACTGTGCACTCATTTTGCTTACAAAGCATGATAATGTTATTTATTTCCTTGACGAAAACCATATTTTGTTTAGAGTTTCAGGTTTCCCGTAAAATATATAAATAGAAAATGGAATACAGCAATTGTTGATAGATTTTTATAGTAACACTGCACAAAAATGCAATTAACTTCTGCACTTTCTCTTAATTATCCAAACACATTTTTCTATTTTTGTTTAAAAATTGAAATTTACTCATTACTTAAAGAAATTTATTCATCAAAACTTCAACAACACAATAAAATAAGTGTTTCTTTGAAGTTATAAGTTAAAACTTTGAAATTTTATTACATCTTTTAAAGAAAAAATAATGAAATATTAGTAACATTAAAGTTTAATAATTATTACTACTTATTCAAATTATAGTTTAAACTATTGTTTTATAAAGTAATGCAAAATCTAAAGTAACAGTGAAAATATACAAAATTCCAACATGAAAAACTTCCATTCCAACACGACTTTTTAAATGAATTAAAAATATATAGTATATAGTTTGAACTAAAGCTAGAAATAACGATTGTTTGTTTGAAATTGGTCTAAATTATAGTTTTTAAATTTGTTTAAATAAAAAAAAACGATTTCAAACAATTAATTTTTCGCATTTTCTTAAAGAAATGTGATGATTCAAATTTAATATTATATTTCTATTATTGGGTGGCTAATAAAGCTTATTATTTGTATTAAACATGTTACATGATCCTTTTTTCATGATATTCTTGTGTACACATTCAATATCTATAGCTTTATTTACGGTAACAATATTATACAACACAAAATATTTCAAGTTACGTTTATTATTTAACCCCGTCTCGGTTTCACTCTTCCAATTCAGGAAGAGAATATTGATAGTCAAGTGAATGTAACTCAATGTACGATTTTCTCCCACCAAATGTGCAGTAAATGAGATCAAAAGTACTTTCCAAGTGGCGTGGTGGTAAAATTGTTTACGTCTCCTGTTTGGTATAAATAAGGCTTGAATCAAGTCAGTGGTTCAGAATTGACCTCGAGCTTCTAGCAAGAAGTATTCACTTGCTAGGAAGTATAAGCTCGAGGTTGAAACTCAACCACAATCCAACCACAAAGATGAAACGTTCTCGAAGACAGTTTTAAGTGAAATGATTTTTAAGAAATAAAATTGTTACTGCACAATTAAATAATGGATCAACACAATTATACAAATTGTAAGTACATGCATTTTAATAAATTTATTGAATATTTTGTTGTTATTGCTGAATAATAAGTATCGAATTGTTTGTATTTTCTCAAATTAAAAGTATATGTTATTGATGAGATACTTGTTAAGTGAGGCGTAGTGTTCATATGTGTACAAATAAATTTATTTAAATTATGTAAATGTATGCTCAAGTCACGTAACAAACTTGTTGACATATGAAATACTTGTCAAGTAACGTGTATATATATAGCCTATATTCATTTTAAATAATTTATCTTTCTTAACGTGTAAATGAGCAAATCATGAAGCAAACTACATGAAATATGTAGTCAAACTACTACACTACTTTGTTATTGATGCGTTACGTGGCAAGAAGCATGTGGTATGTAGCTACCATTAATTGTCAATGTCTTTATTCACTTGTATTTACATAAAGGATATTGATAAGATACTTGGCAAGTATCATGTAGTGAGTAGCCGCCTTTGGTTTTCAAAATTTTCTCCTACACTCAAATCAAACTACAAGTTCATATGATTGATCAGATACTTGGGGAGTATTGTGTAACGTGTAACCATCTTTATTTCTTATTTAATTAGTTTCCTTTTATTTAACTTTAAACTACTTGATTTGCGTTTTCGTGCAACGAGTATGACATGTTGAAAAAATACTTGTCAAGTACTTTAAAATAGACTTCTTTAATTTAACTTTAAGCTACATTTCATTCTACAAGTATATAATATTGACAATATACTTGGCAAGTATTATGTAATGTAAAGTCGCATTTAAATTTCAAATTAGTCTTCTTTGATTTCTCATTAAACTTCTTGATTTACATTTTAATACTATAAGTATCTTATATTGAAAAACTACTTGGCAAGTATGTGTATCCGTTTTGAATTAATCAGTTCCGCACTGTTTGAAACCGGACTAATCAAGGATACAATGAATAATGAATAACGAATTGCTGTATTTTGCATAAACAAAAATAATCTATATATAGATTATTTATATAATTTGAATTACATTTTCAGACCATCGAACAAATCAAGGGATCAAGTTGTTAACGTGCCCCATATGAAACAAATGCGTAAGTCAATTTCATCAAAGAAACGAATAGAGGTAACGATATTTTTCTTTGCAGATATTTCTATCGTAAATATTACTTCCATTATATTTCACTGGAACAAGACTAAGAAACAAGTCCCAAACTATATAATAAAACATGTGACGAATCCGAAGTAACTCAAAGTAACATCAACAATGAAATATGTTGATAATCGTATTGTTGATTCTGTAAATTACTTCTGTCGTTAACAAGATGTATAAAATTATCTCTCATTGGAATTAGTCAAATTTTCAAACAATTATTTAGCGCAAAAAAATTGATATACTTAAAAGTATAATACCAATGTTTTTGATGCGATTCCTATTAATGTTGCATTTTCATGAAGTTTTGACACACTTGCTCTTTATCGAACGTAGATATTTTCTAGTATCGAATATACTTAAGTAATACTTGCATATCCTGTTTTTCTGCATATTTCTATTTGAATCTTTACAGAAATACTAATGGAATTTTCACTCAAGAAATATCTCACTTTTTTGAGAAAATATTGTTTATATTTTCCGTCATCTTCTACAATGCAACTATTTTACTCTATTTTCTGATAATGTTCAGGATTGTTAGCAATATTGCTAATATATAAAGTATTTAATAACATGATGATTTTCATTTTGTTCAATGATTTTTAGTGAACAAATCTTTCGTTAACTCTATTGGAATGTCACTTGTTCCAATTCTTTCCAATTTGTATTTTCTTCATGGAATTTACTGAATGTTTCATGAATATTTCATATAATCATAGATTACCATTTACTGTTGGTATTTTTTAAAGAATTGTGTTGATATTAATGTACTTTGTTTAAATACTTTCATTTACAACTATGCTTGATGTGAATTGTTTTGTATTCAATACTCTATGACATAAATGATGATTACAAGATTCGTTTATAACAAGTCATATAAACTTGTCAAAATTTGACAGTGACGTCATAAATCTATGTAGGTCTGTTATATGTTTATTGAATTGTATCGATATTACAATTTTTTAATATAATTTCATTTAGAAATATTCTTGATGTGAAGTGATTCGTATTCAACACTCGATGACATAAATGATGATTACAAAATTCGTTTATATCAAGACATTTGTCAAATTTTGACAGTGACATCATAAACCTATGTAGTTTGGTGACATGTTTTATCAAATTGTATCGATTTTACAATTAGTCGATAACAAAAAATATTGATTACAAGATTCGTTTATAAGAAAACATATTAAAAATTTGTCAAAATTTTGACAGTTGCTTCTTCGAAAGTACCAAATTTACATTATATATTATCAAGCTTATTTTCAATATCATTTGGTACGCCAGTAACCATAAAAACACAATGATAATAATGAATAGATTAAAATGATATCATTAAGTTTAACTATTTTAAAAGACAAAGTTGCATCATCCACATGTCATTCATAATGACACCTAATTTCAATCTGTCAAATTTCCAAATTATGACTTTGTGGCATCAGCCTTAGGTAACGACTTTGTTAAACTTTAACATAATGAAATCATAACATAAATCATAGTTATATCATCATGAAATCATGGATTTTTCAATCATAGAAATAATGATGGTTGATTTAATTTAATGTTTAGACCATATTTGATTACTAAAATTGGTCACTATGATATGTTACTTATAATATGTCATATGTCACATTGTTCTGTCAACTTTGACATCTGATTTAAATCTGTCAAACTACCAATATTAAAATGATGTTTTTATGTAAGTATAGTACAATGGAAATGAACATCTTTTGGAAGTTATCTTCAAATAAAGTACAACTTCAATATCTCTATCACATTAGAAACATTCATGATTGATATGTTTATGATAGTGACAGTTTATCATCTTTGACAGCTTAGTTAATTTAACGTTCCAATCATGTACAACTGCAACGATAAGGAAAATTATAAAATTTTGTAAACTAAAATTGATGAGATTTGTTTTATGATAATAATGATTTTACTTCACATGAAACATTTAATGTTTTGTTTGTTTCAAAACAAAAACAAAAAATTGATGAGATTTGTTTTATGATAATAATGATTTTACTTCACATAAAACATTTAATGTTTTGTTTGTTTCAAGATCAAGTTTCACGAAAACGTATTTCGATTAATAACATTTTGTTTGATCACTGTACGTTTTTTTGTACTATCAAAGCTTTTCAACAATTTCTTACGATTAATTTGTATATTACATTCTTCTAATAGAGGTGCATAATATTGATTGAATCATTTGCACATATTTTAAAATATTTACCTTCCAGTTTTCACTTGGATCTTTAAAACATTCCTATTTTCGTGTATTCTGCTATTGGAATTTTCAGGCATCTCTTCCCAAAAAAGTTCTCAACAATTGTTTCTATTCCATTGTTTATAATATAACGATGAATACCACTACAAGAAAATAAGTAAATCTATGGAATGTACGCAATATTTCAATAATTTCAGAATACCTATTGAGTTTGCATAATTGTAAAAAAAGTATATTCATATACTTTTTCATACATTCTATTTGACTGAGTTTATTATGTGTACAATGCTAAAGAAAAAGCGGTTTAATTGAAATAATTATTATCTTTACTTGTTATTTTAAATTCTTCTTCAATTCTTGCATGTTTTTTTCGTGATATTTTGTATACTTCTTCTATACACTTTTAAGAAGGATGCTTTTTTCAGATTTACAAATGTTATAGATATTTCTATTTGAAAGTCAGTAAAAATCTTTTGGTTTCGATCAATCGAACCTGTTTCAACACTTTCTAATCTTTTCTCATCAGAACATTTTACTGCAATCTTCAAACATTTTCTATTCTCTTACAATTCATGCTACTATTCTTAGCAAACACAAATTGGCAGATTTTCGATGTTTTTATCATGAAGAAAAGAGAAATATTCCTTTTGTGCATCAAAATACTATGTTTTTATTCTCCTGAAAAAAAGTAACAACAAAAAGAGCTTATTGATAAGATATTCGATGTTAACAATTAAGTTTGGATCATCAAGCCTATAAAATCTATTTTTGGGAGCATTTTGGTAGAATTTTCAGTGATGCCTAACTTCCAGGAACAGCAGTTATTTGGATCGAAAATGTAGTTGCATTTGAATTCTATTGCTTGAAGTAAATTGAAAGCATATGTATCAATTTTTAAGATGTTTCTTTTATTCGGAAAAGACATAAACAAATTAGATATACCGAACACATTTTCAATATTTGTACCATCTTGATATATCAAAATACCAGAATGGTGAAATATATTTGAAAATTGCTGGAAATTCATATCATCTATTCGGATGTATAGGTTTATTTATTGGGAATATTTTGCAGAAACTTTTTCCTCTAAAGATTTTCTGTTTTCCATTTCATGGATACATTAATTTAGCAGATTTCTTATTTTCTTTTTGTATTTATTTTGTTTGAGTATTTTGCATACTTTTTCAGAGTTTTCTAATTCTTACAATTTCTTAATAATGCTTTACAATATTGAGTAATTTCCAAATTAAATATAAATTCTACTTTGTTTTGTGTCCAAATACTAATTACTATTTCCAAATGTATGCAAATTGTAATTTTCCAAAGAATTCACTTTTTCGGAGCATTTTTGGGCAAATTTTCAATGGTTTTTTTTATACCTCCTGAAAATACTATTTTTGAAACATGTTTGGTAGAATTTCAGTCTTTTTATGAGTATGAAATATCAAACAAAGAATAAGTATTCTTGCATTATTCATGCATTCTTGAATTTCTGAAAATTTACAGATTTGTGCAGCATTTTGGACAAATTTTCAGAGTTTCTGAATTGAAATATTTTCAGTATTTGATGTCGTTCTGAAAATATCAAAAAATCGAATAGTTAATTTCGAAATTGGAATTCTTTTATTCATTTCCAATTCTTTTCTATTCCTCTCCAATTCATGCATATTTTTATTTAGCAAAGACTTGTTTGAAGGCTTCTTTCTCCTTCTGAAACGTTAAAATAGAATAATTTAATTCTATTTGAAAATTGATTGAATTTCTTTCTTTTATTTATGTTTAATTTACAAAGAAATTTTTCAAACGTTGTTCATGATATTTCTTGAACAAAAACAATATACCTTCTACATATATTCTAATACATAGAACACATAATCCCTAAATCAATGATATTGTATTATTTGCATTAATTTCGAACAAATTTCATTTAATTTGTCTTAATTCTCTTTATTCTCACACAAAAACTAAACAACGCAATTTCAAAGAAAAGTGTTTAGTCTTTTGGAATATGGTGGTATACTTAAGAATACAAGATTTGTTTAAATCACACAATATATTCTAAGTGATATTTCTTTCAAAGTTAATTGCAGTACTGCATATCAATTTCAACCTGAATATTAAAATTTTGAAAATCATCAACTTATTTATATTTCAATGATTCTGTTTCGAATCCAAACACTTTTATTTGGTTAATAATCCAAGAAAATAATAAAATCATCAAAACTGTTATGTAGGTCATACCAGAAGTTAATCCAATTTCTGTGAGCAAATATAAATGCATTTGTTGGATAATTTATAATCATTCAAAAACAAAGTGTTACGTGTAAAAGAATCGACATTCCGTCAAATTGACGTAATTTTGACATTTAACGTCAAATACGTTCGGATTTGTCATTTCATTTTGTAAATGGACGAATTTAATTCTTCTTATTGTCAAGAATTATATTTCTTTTTCTTACTAAGAAAAGTGTTTCTTTCTAAATTATATTCCAAATAATTCGCTATTGACAAGCGGCTCCTATATTTTTGTGAAAAGCAAATACCTTGGTTGCATATGCACCAGAAACAAGCGTTTCTAAACAATTTTCTAACTTTCTTATTAAAGAAATAATGTTAATTTTAAAGTTATAGTTCGCTTGTTAATGTAGTAACATTATTGGAATTGTTATATAATGATTATATATTGATTTTGTATATTTTTTTCTAAACTATGATGATAATTATACGTGCATTTTAAGGCCAAATTTAATTTATATCGCATTTTTTTGAATCAATTTATTGATTCTTTCATTATTAAAAGTTTTACTATTTACTTAAAATTTTACTTTACTTTTATTCCTATACTCATGATGTAAAAGTATTGCAGTAATTACGATAAAAATGTAATAAAATATTATTTACAATCATTCCTACAAAAAATAATCTATGCAACAAGTATACATTTATTATTATATAATGTTATATTTGTGTGGTTTATAGACATAATTGTACTAAAGGCATAAAGACATCTAAATATTAAGTCATTGGAAATCTGTTGCCAAGCTCATCATTTTCTTAAAATCATAAGGAAAAAAAGTAAGTCTTTCTGACTTATATTTTCGCAATATCTAGAGAACAAAAGAATCGTTGCTTTTTGTTAGTAAAATTGAGGTAATTGTGCTATTTTCAAGGCTCAAAGATAATACAAATGTTAACATAATTCGATTTATCTATGAATCTTAATATCTATTCAAGAGAACGTCAATGATACAAATTGACGATAGAACTGTTCTACTTTACACTAAAAAAATCTAGTTACATTGTTCATATTGTTTTTATGTATGATAATGTATAATAAATTATTGTTTATATGTAAAATAATTGTTAAACAACATGTTTATTGTGAACTTTTAGAGCAATTTTTAAAGGGCAGAAAGGTTTATAGCCTTTTGCAGAAATGGAATGTTATTTTTTCTTATGTATTTCTTCATTTTTATTGTATTTAATTTATGTTTTTGTAGTTTTTGTTGTAATAATGTAATGTAATAAATCTTATTACTGTTATTAATTTCTAAAATAATAGACTTTATAATTTTCAGGTTGCATTATTTCCTGTATTTTGTATAATATCAACGAATGCGTTGTAGAATTCTTATACGTATCATCCGTGAAAATCAAAGCGTCGTGTCAACATTTAATTTTGTCATTCTAATTAAAATGTTGTCATTGACTTGATAATTAGAAGGAATATAGAAATTTAATCTTATTGTAAAACTTTTAAAGTTATTCCAAATAAAAAAAAAGTTTCATATTTTGTTTTTATTTCTTTTCCAACACACACAATTTTAATCATTAACTTAAATAATTAACAGTAAGACAACTTAAAAAAAGAAGTGTCGATGAATTTATCATATATTTTCTTAATTGTGACATATTGAAATCATTGTTCTTGATAAGCGTTATACGTCAAATGTTGTTTTGTCTTTGACAGATTATTTGAAATTGACGTGTTGTCAATGTCATTGTTAATTAGTAGAAATGTCAAACTATTTAAATAAATATCACATGATTGTTAAACTACGCATATTGTAAAATTATGAAGTAATTCTCAACTATTCCTCCTATTTTCTTAAGCAAATTAACGTGTGAATACATCAAAGAAAAATCATTGTTCAAAATTGTTAAATAGTTAAAAGTTAACAGAATCTTAACGCCAATATGTCAATTTGTGAATTAGTAGAGAAATAGTGATTATGTAGTCATATGCAATGCAAGAATTAGTCATTTTTTAATTAACTATCTTTAAATTTAATTCCCACCTTTATAATTCAAATCCATCAATATATTATTAACATTTTTTTATTCGAATACAAAAATATTCCTAAGTAATCTTCAAATTTTCACTTTTTTATAAATTTATTGAATAAAAATTAAGAATTATTCTTAATTTTGGAAAATCAAAGAGAAATAAATATGATTGATGTCAATTGAAATTGATACGAAATCACAAATATTCTAGATTTTTATGACGGATCAAACGGATTACCGCGTATGCCGCCGATAAGACACCAAAACGTAAAGATTACCACGCAAATCGACGAAATTGGAGCACGAAATATAATTTATTCTGAAAATAGAAGAACAAACAAATAATTTGCATTATCGAGTTTAATAAGCTTCACTTTCCAATTAATAAACACAATTTCATCTTCGACTACATTTTTTTTCTGCACTGATAATAATATTGTATTATCGATACATTCAGATTAGATAATACAAAAAAATGCGGCTATTTATCAGAAAATAAAGACTGTATAAACAGAAACGAAGACTGCTGTTTAATTATTATGCAATTGTATAAACAAAACTTTAATTTATAGTATTCGGTAGTAAATTATGTTTTTTGGGGAATAATCTCCTGTTAAGTTGGATGCCATAAAACACTCATTTCGCAAAGCCCGGATTAATAAGCTGTTTGTAATTGGAATCGGATTAACGAAAGTCTGAGTAACGTAAATTTCCGTAAGTTGAAGAATTTTCGTTTGAATCTTATTTAATCTGAATTTAATAATTGTTTTGATGATTTGCAGCGTTTGTGAGCGAGAGACTACGACGATAAGACTATAAATTTTCGGCAGTTTTATCTTTGAACAAGTGTAGGCAGTTTGTAACAGTGACGCCGATTCAGTCAGTGGTAGTCCACCTGAGTGTCAACTCGAAATCCACATTTCCCAAGAAACGGAAGTTCTGTTCTTTTCGTTAACAGTAAAGCCGGAAGTGGTATGGATCCGGGCATACAGCTGACCGCGGATAATCCGCACCGGAAGGCCAACATCTTGTCCAGACTCTGCTTTACGTAAGTCCTAATGTAAATTTCGGTTAAGTATACTTAATTATTTGTATTGTTTAACATTATGAAAAAAAAAACTGATAACCTGGCAACTGGTAATCATTATGTGTACAACTTTTAGTACAATGAGAACATTAATAATATACCAAATTTTATAAAATAACTCATAAAATAGACTCATTTCTTGATGTATATATATAATAAAATTGAAAATATTTCATAACTTTATTTCTTTTTTTTACTATTTATACAAAAAATTGATTTGATTAGAAAATTATATAATATTTCTCTTGTTTTTTTATTTTGAAATATGCACAGACTTTTCTCAATAATTAGAATATTTCAAAAAATGAAAATCTTTTATAATAAAGAGCACTATTAATCATTTCTTTTCAACTTTTTCCCTAAAAAAATCCATGATTTTTCTATAAAATTCATTGGAAAAGTACTTATATTCTTCACGTAATAATCTTCCAACTATATTTAAAGATAAATAATTATTTCAGCAAAAAGAAAACACAATTTCCGTTGAACCCAATGCTAAAATTTACTGATTATAATTGTTATCAAACTCATTAAATACAGAAGAAAACACAGGCTCATACATATTTATAATTTGAAGAACAAAGCAATATTTTTTATGAAATGGAATTATTTACTTTCCATACTTGTAAAAACTATTTTTTTGGAACTTTATTGAATGAATACATTGTAAGTTTTGTTGTAATACTCGTTTATAAAAAAAAATAACAATGTAAAATTTAATTAAATAAGTTAACTAATTTAAATTGTTACATTTATTAAACTATGGAAATAACTAAATAAAAATCGATAGCCCAAAATTTTTCAATTTAATCTAATTACAATATCATAATTTGTTCAACAATGAAACTAATTAAAGAATAAAGTTATATGAAATATGGAAACAAAAATCGTGCCAGAAATAAGCAATAAAATGAATTAAATCATAATTCCATTTATCGAATTGTAATCGATGATTGGATCTAAATCTATTTATGGTTCCTTGAGAAAACTCGACACGCGATAAAAATCAGGAGAAACCGACAATCACGTAAAAGAATGTCACTTATCTCTGAGAGCGGACCATAAAAATATTAACGTAACAAATCACGAAAACGCTGGAAAAAAGTGAATCGAATATTTCACGAAAATCGCACGAAATTTTGATTTTTATTGCCCTTCTAAGAGCCGAATCCTATTAGCTTATCCGATGGATTTTTCCCACATTCGTTATCGATTCATAATCTAAGCGTTTTGTTTTTTACGTTACAAATACGTGAAACGTCAAGAAACTTCATCAGAAATCCTTTAAATCCGAACAGCTTTTAATGCAAAGCAAATACTTTTTTTGTTGTCACTACCGAGTTAAAAAAATGTATGTTTATGAAATGATATTTAAGTATATATTTGCACGTTACTATCATTTATTTATGTAATACCAGTGTTTGCACACACACTCGTATAGTGGACATGATCCGTGTTTGCGCAAAATCGTATATAAATCAAACTTGTGCTAATTCTACGGTAATTAAAACAGAGAACGTCTTGTTTGTACACATTTCCAGATGGATGATAGGTCTGTTCCGGAAAGGCGTCAAGTATGGACTCAAAGTATCGGATTTGTACAAGACTTTGGACAGGGACAAGTCGGATATGCTTGGAGATAAATTGGAGTTGAATTGGACGAAGGAAATTGCACGTGCGAAGAGAAAGAACGAAGAGCCTAGTTTGGTGAATGCAATCTCGAAAACGTTTTTGGGTCACTACATGATGTACGGAATCCTGCTCTTCGTCCAGTTCGTCATCTTAAGGTAACATTTTAGTTATACTTTCCACCAGAGTTTGATTAAAATAACGATGATCAATTATTTTAAAGGTCCTTCCAACCGGTCGTTCTTGGTTACCTGATCAGCTTGTTCGCTCCGAACATCGAAGACGATGGTGATAATCAAACGAAAATGTACATTTCCGGCGCGGTCCTCGTGCTAATTTCGTTGGTTGTTATCTTCTTCAATCATCACTGCATGTTCGGTCAATCGGCAATCGGAATGAGAGTGCGAATCGCAGTTTCTTCGTTGGTTTACAGAAAAGTATGAGCAATGAAACAATTTGAACTTTGTTATTTTTATAATTAATTTTGTCGACAGTTGTTGAAGCTCAGCAAGAAGTCGTTGGGGCAAACGGCGGCCGGTCAAGTGGTCAATTTGCTTTCGAACGATGTGAGTCGTTTCGATTACGTGTCTATTGCTCTTCATTACATCTGGATCGCTCCTTTCCAAGTGGCTGTAGTCGCTTACTTCATCTGGGAACAGGTGGGCATCTCGTGCCTCTCCGGTATTCTTGCCATGATTCTGCTAACTCTACCAGTTCAAGGTAAACTGATAGTGAAGGTCGAAGCTTATAAATTAATATATTTTATCTTCAGGTTATTTGGGTAAGCTCACCTCAAGCGTGAGATCGAAAATTGCGGTGCGCACTGATAACAGGGTGCGCTTGATGAACGAAATCATTTCCGGTATTCAGGTGATCAAGATGTACGCTTGGGAAAAACCGTTCCAGAGTATGGTCAGGGCTATCAGGGCCAGTGAAATTAAGGTCTTAACTACATCCGCGTATCTCAGGGGAATCTTCTTGAGTTGCATGGTTTTCATCGAACGCACCACTCTCTACTTAACTGTCATCACCTACGTTCTGTTAGACAACGTGATCACCGCGGACAAAGTATTCTCCATGTCTCAGTTCTTCAATCTGCTGCAATTGGCTTTGGCCATCTTCCTGCCAATGGCCATTTCCTTCGGCGCCGAAACCGTGGTCTCCATCAAGCGTCTGCAGACTTTCTTGGTGATGGAAGAGAAAGCTTTATCGAACATCGATAAAACCAACAAAGAGAAGATCAACATAACCAATGTCAACGCGTCCTGGACATCCGAAAAGGAGAATCTCACATTGGACGGACTCAATTTGGAGATTCCTGTTGGTAAATTATGCGCCATCGTCGGGCCAGTTGGATCTGGAAAGAGTTCCATCCTGCAGTTGCTCCTTGGGGAGCTCCCAACAATGGACGGTAAAGTGTCTTTGTGCGGAGACATCAGTTACTCTTCTCAGGAACCGTGGCTCTTCGTCTCGAACGTCAGGAACAATATATTGTTCGGACAAGAGTACAACAAAGAACTGTACAAGAAAGTTACGAAAGTGTGCGCTTTGCTACCAGATTTCGATCAATTCCCGCAAAGAGATAAAACTATGGTCGGAGAGAGAGGTGTTTCTCTGAGCGGAGGTCAAAGAGCTAGGATCAATTTGGCAAGAGCTGTCTACAGAAATGCGGACATCTACCTCATGGATGATCCTTTATCCGCCGTCGACACTCACGTCGGAAAACATTTATTCGAAGAATGCATCGTTAAATACTTGAAAGGCAAAACGAGGATCCTGGTAACGCATCAATTGCAATACTTGAAGAAGGCTGATATTATTATCGTGATGAACGAGGGAAAGATCGAAGCCCAAGGAACATTCGAAGAGCTTTCAAAGAGCGACTTCAGTTTCACCAAAATGATGGTAGCAGCCGATGAGACGTCCGAAAAGAAGCAGCAGGAAACCGAAAAACCTAAACAAGTCCAAAGACACGAATCCACAAAATCGATTAAGGTAATATATTAATTATACAAAAGAGACTTAAATAACATTTTGAACTATTCAGAGTATTAAATCAATTGCCGATGAAGATATGCCCGATAAAGATGAGGAAGAAATTGGTTTAGCAGGGAAATCCGCGACGAAGGAATATCTGAATGCGGCAGGAAACGTTTGCACCTTGTTCATGGTGGCTTTGGTCATCGTCCTCGGACAAGTGGCTTGCAGTGGAGCCGATTATTGGGTCAGCTTTTGGTAAATTCATGAAACGTAATCAAGTTTACGATTAATTAACGTTTAACTCCATAACAGGACCGAACACGAACAGATCAAGCATAAAGACGATCCCGTTACAATGGTTTATGTTCCAACTGTCATTGAGAGATTCGTGGATTTCGTTAGCCACAAGTCAAGAGACATGTTCAACTCCGAATCACCGTTGAAGCACGGTGCCATCTACTATACTTACGATGTGGTAAACAAGTCTTCGAGTGCAGAGCGAAAGGTGGATTGGGATGAAATATTCGGAACGCCAATGGACACATACGCTGCAATTTATGTTTACACCGGCATAATCGTGGCCATCATCATCTTAACTCTGGTCAGATCTTTCGCCTTCTTCAAGATTACTATGATAGCATCGGAAAATCTTCACTCGATGATGTTCAATTCGCTGCTGAAAGCACCGATGAGATTCTTCGATATCAATCCCAGCGGCAGAGTTTTGAACAGGTTTTCCAAAGATATGGGAGCCGTCGATGAACTTTTACCCAGGGTTACTATGGAAGCTATGCAGGTACATCAAATAACAATCTATTTTATGTCTTCAGGAAATCTTAAACGTTTTCAATAATATTTTAGATCATGTTGGTGATGATTGGTATCCTCGTTATGATTGCAATTTCCAACTATTACATGATTATTGCCATGGTGGTCTTCGTAATTCTCTTCATATTCTTGAGAAAGTGGTATTTGACTACAGTAAAAGTAATCAAGCATTTGGAAGGAATAAGTAAGGATATTTAGATATAAAATTTAATCGACAATTAATTTTTATAACGATTGCAGCCAAGAGTCCCGTGTTCTCGCATTTGAATTCCTCTTTGAACGGTATCACAACAATCAGGGCTTCTCACGCCGAAGAGGAACTAATCAAGGAATTCGATCATCATCAGGATGCGCATACATCTGCCTGGTTCTTGACCATCGCATGCACAAGTTCCTTCGGTTTATGGATCGACATGGTTTGCGTTATTTTCACGGCGGTTGTAACATTCAGCTTTATTTTCCTGAATTTGTGTAAGTTATTTCGAAAAAATATTGCTGAGGATTTTGAAGGGTAATTAACGAATTTTCAGCTGGAGATGTTAGTGGAAGTATGGTTGGTTTGGCCATTTCGCAATCGCTGATTTTGACTGGCATGTTGCAACACGGAATGAGACAAACCGCTGAAGTCGTCAATCAAATGGCCAGTGTTGAACGTGTCTTGCATTACACCACTCTTGAAATGGAAGGACCTTTTGTTTCCTTAAATGACATAAGTAAGTTAAACAATAATATTATGCAACAATAATAATATAAATGAAATTCTTAGATATCCACAAGGGTTGGCCAAGAACTGGAAACTTAAAATTCAATCACATGTCGATGAAGTACACACCGAACGATCCACCAGTTCTCAAAGACTTGCACTTGGATATAGCTTCAGGGGAAAAGGTAGTTGTAATTAAATTGTAATAATCTGAATAATCTTGAACTTAATTTTCAGATTGGTATCGTGGGTAGAACTGGTGCCGGTAAATCATCGCTCATTTCTGCTCTGTTCCGTTTGGCTCCATTGGAAGGAAATATCGTTGTCGATGAA
Organism: Nicrophorus orbicollis; assembly: GCA_018845635.1. Lineage (NCBI taxonomy): Eukaryota > Metazoa > Arthropoda > Insecta > Coleoptera > Silphidae > Nicrophorus > Nicrophorus orbicollis. The sequence goes on along the minus strand of JAFMTC010000679.1, from coordinate 853,983 downwards.
AAGGAAACTGATTCAATGGGTTTGACCACTCTCAGGCAAAACATAGCTATTATTCCACAGGAACCGGTGTTATTCTCTGCGACATTGCGCTACAATTTAGATCCATTCGATCAATACCCCGATGATGCTCTTTGGTCCGCTTTGGAGGAGGTCGAGTTGAAGGAATCCGTTCCCAGTTTGGATTTCATCGTCGACGAAGGTGGGGCCAACTTTAGTTTAGGTCAGAGGCAACTCGTGTGCTTGGCTCGTGCCATCCTCAAAAACAACAAAATCTTGGTCCTCGACGAAGCCACGGCTAACGTGGATCCTGGGTAAATATTGTCATATCAAAATCACACAACGTTGTTCTATAATTCAAATTATTTTCTTGTAGAACCGATGCTCTGATTCAAAAAACGATCCGCAAGAAGTTCGCCAATTGCACCGTCCTAACCATTGCCCATCGTTTGAATACCATCATGGATTCGGATAAGGTCTTGGTGATGGATGCTGGCAGAATGATAGAATTCGAGCATCCACATCTGCTCCTCCAGAAACCGGAAGGACACTTCACCAAGATGGTGGAGCAAACGGGTCCATCCATGACCAAGACATTGCGCCAGGTCGCATTCGACGCTTACAACAAAACTCATCCGAATGTAGCTGTTCCATCATAATTATTTAATACGAAACTTTCATTTTGTACATAATTTAATTTAAGTTATTCACTGACAAGAACACATTCGTTATTAGATTAGTAAACAAATTTAGTATTATATTGATTGAATTCCATCATTCAACAATGTTCTGTACAAGTTATCGATACCAGTGCAAAATAATATTTATCAACTAAATTTCTAGAAATATAAATATCTAAGTTGTTGAACAAAATCATTTTTATGAAAGTGTCAATACAACAATTGATTCCTATAGTGAAATACTTAGGATTCACTATTATTCCCATTTTCCAAAATGAAACATCTTAAGTCCAGAATAAAGGAGTCAGATGCAATATTAAAAAATCCTTATTATGTTATTATTTATTCAAAAGATTTGATTCAATTAATTTCCTTTCTTGGTGAAAAGTCTGCAGTCAGTAGCCGTTTGCATTAAGAATACAATACATTTAGTTTGTTATTTCAAAACAAATTCTGGGATGTATTGATTTATTTACGATGTTTTTGTTAATTTGTTTACATCGATAATCGTAAGCATTTGTATAGCCCTTTGGACCAATTTGCAACCAATAAAGATGTTGGCAAATTAATTACGGTTTAATTACGAATTAGTATTTGCTGAAAAGTTTTTTTTTACATTTTGTCATTATTTTACGTTAAAATATGAAAAAATATTAGAAAAAAAAACAAATCTGACGAAAAACCTTTCAAGTTTTTTAATTAAATGTCAAGCAACCTAATTAACAATTATTTTATGTAAAATTAGTGTTACCCATAATATATATATTGAAGTAACATAATCATATCTATTGTTACTATTCAAAAGCTGTAACTAATTAAAGGAAGATTGTTATGGAATGTGTCCTTCCAGAGACTTGATTTAATGGGATTTAATAAATGATTAATCTTGTTTGATTTTATATACAATTTATTTAAAAATTATTATTTACATATATAAATGTTTTGATTGCATTTGGAAAGAAATTCTTTTTCTTTTGACCTATGAAATTTTACGTTTTGTTTGTTTGATTTGGAATCTAGGGAAAGAATGCACTTTCTATTGATGGAGAAACCTAGAAATAAAATAGAATGCGATTAATATAGATCAATATAAAATTACGCAAAAATATTACAAATCTACGAGAAATAAAATAATACATCGAACTTATAAAAATGAATAACAAATTCAATAGAAGGGATGATACGTGTTGCCTACTCGGAAGTCTTGCACTAACTGCGTTATGTAAATAAGACATAATTAATCAGTATATGAGATCTTAACATTAATATAACATAATGTTATATACGAAAAAGGAAAAATAACAAAAAAATATATATACTATGTCTACATTTAATATTGCATACATCAATCGTGCGTAATAACGTCATCGTCGGTCGGTGCTTCGCCCTCGTCGGGTAGCTTCGGCACCAAATTGACGCTCTTATTGGTTACAACTGAGTTCGTACTAACTACACTACTACTTGCTGAACTACCAGGTAAACCAACTACGACTAACTTTTGCTGTGTTGTGACGATCTTCTGGGTATTGGTGGTGGCAGCGTTCGACACAAATTTGACGACAGTATTCGGCGAGTTTTGGGCTGGCTGCTGCGAGAACTGTTGCTGCTGCCCGCCTTGCGGTCGCTGAGTTACAAATACTATTTTTTGGTTGCCAGTCGGCGTTGTCACCCTATTACCTTGATTCATCACAATCGTCCTATTCGCAGTTATGTTACTCTTAAAATTACAATTAGTTTGAAACGACATTCCCAGCGCGTTTGCAAAGTACACTAACCTGTTGCATGATGTTGGGAGAGCACGTGACGGATCTTGCTACCGTCGTCCCGACTGGTGCGATGGCATTGCTGACGTTCGTGAAATTCGTCGTAGCAATTAAGGGCTGAGCTCTGAGCTTCAGGACGGCCGCCTGAAGGGCCACTCCCAGATAGCCGTAATCGTTCATGTAGTCCTCTATGTAATCCGGAGGAGAATTGATGTTCTTCACGATAGGAGCAAGAACTTTCAAGAGCAACTGTTTTATGTGCCCAGACGCGATCTTGTCTATATTCGAGACCTGTGGTCCTTCAAGATGAGTCTCGATTCTAGCGCCTGTAAAATCCACAATTATTAACAAATAAAAAGCAAGATTAGAAAAAACTCACCAATGGTTTTGATGCGAGGCAGTATAAAGGTTTTTATTACCTCAGCCCCTAATTCAATTAGACCCACTAAAGCTCCATACAAAGAGGATAATGGTAACCTGTCGCCTTGCTGCAGTGCGCTGCAGAACATCCGCGTTATCCGAGTTTGGATATTGTTAGTGGAAGTATTAAAGTTCTTGCAAATCTGCGACATCAATCTGGATGCGAAATCACGTAACGCCCAATGGTTATCCAATTCCGGTCGCACGCATAACTGCCTAGATACAATGCATGTCGTTACAGCAGGAATTAACTCGTGCAACTGTAACAAAATTCATCAAAATTATAAATTTCCAACTGGTATTAATTAACAAATTAACTTACGTATTTCTCCAAATAAAGAGATTGGTTATCAAGTAAAGCCTTGACCATTCTCATGAGATAAATCAGTAGCGCCAAGTTATTTTGCACGACATTAACGCGTACTCCTTCAATTATAAAAGTGCACATCCTTGGAAGCATTTCATGCAAACCTGGATCAGATGCCAAACTTTGCAGAGCTTCCTATAAATCAATTAATAATTTAAATATACACTAATAAACAAAAAACAAACCATTCTTTTAGTTTCATCTGCTCCAACACAAGCTTCCGTAATTTCTTTATAATATAATTGCTGCTCAACAGACAATTCATGTGTGGCCAATTGCTTAATCTGCACAGTCTCTGTGTTCCTCAATATATGCTTCCTAGCACTTGGTTTGTTTGTTGAATCTTTGTTGGGTTTAGAAATCTTGTTGACTGGATCAATAGATTCCATCTTCTGTGCCTCCTTAGCAAGTGGAGGTGGATTTTCGGGGATTGCTGGTTGAACACCATCAATACATAACCAATGAGATCTGAGTGTAACCTCCAGAGGAGCTTTGGTGTTTATATTCTGTATAATATCATTCAAATCCATTTCTTTCTCTTCAATGAAATGCAGTTCCCTTCCACCACCTGAAGCAAATCTGAATGGTAGATTCTCTGAACAGTGGAATCCATATTGAGGCTGTAAACAAAAGTGTTGTTTTTAAATGCTACTATGATTAGGGTGGATCAATTTTACCTCTAGGTTTTTCACTTTCAGTGCACTGTCTACATCACCGTGAAGGAGTTTAACACGTTTGGCCCTGTGCATGAATTTGGTTGCATCTTGGATAAGATGTTTCAGTTTAAATGAAATATCATCAGCCAACTCTTTGGCCGCATCGTCTTGGAGGGATTGGATACCAATGCTCTCTGCAATCACTTTTATTGATTCTGTTGAAAAACTCGTGCCGTAGAGATCACTATCCGGCGAACTTTTACTGGTCATCTTGAACACACAAGCACTATCTGAAACACTCAAAGCATTTACCAGCAGTCAATGTTTTCATAACGTAAACATGGACCCAAATAATCATGCGGCGCTGCCAATCAAACAGCTAGAAACAACCATTGCCACCAACACTAAATAACTAATATTTGGAGCTGCAACCAAATACACATGTAATATTTTGATTTATAATATAATAATATAATAACTCATATATATATATATAAATAAATATAATAACTCATTATTTATATAATTAAAACAATTATATTTACATAATCACAAATTCCATTAAAGTTAAAAATTTTCATAGAAATACCGTTATTTTCTTAGTATTTTTTCATTTCTATTATATTACGTTTATTTAAATGTAACTGAAACTATTATTATATAACGACAGAAAGACTTTGGTTTCACCATTAGTTTCCAGTTGGCCTAATTTGTGGCTAATACAGATGTATCAATCAAAAATAAAGAAACTATCTTTGTATAATTATTATATTTTCGTTTTATTCTCAGTATTAAAATTATCAACTAATATAATAATTACTTTGCTTCGTATTATTTACAACAATTATACAAAATACATTAAATAAAGATAAATACTTTCACGATCCTCGTTACTCTTTCTTTTTTATTATTATTATTATAATTATTCTTTCCTTCGTTCCGCATTCGTCGTCAACTACAATTAATTAATATGGCAATTTTGGAATAGGTACATAAAACGTTTCACAACATAAATTGACTCGATCTCGAATACACAAAAATGCGAGCGCTCTCTGAAAAATCCAAAGAGAATCCAGTGTCGTCTCTCCGATATTATTCATTATTTTTTTTATATATATACAAGAGTAAAAAATTATATATACATTTGTAACTGCTACAAACTATAATACATTTGTATGAATTTTAATACTTTTAATCTCGGTCCGCTGTCCACAATCAAGGCATCAATTATTGGTTGAGCCTTTAGTGTATTGTTTTTCTCTTCTTTTTGGTATTTTACTGTAATATAACTGGACATGAGTTGAGCGAAACATTGTTCAATTCCTCCATATCGATCCAGTCGACGACGTCCGAACCTATCGTTAAATTGTTGATGCAACCTTTGAAATTTTCACGTATCTTTAGCGTTCCATCTGGAGCGGAATCTGAAATTAATATTTAGCATTATGTATATATAATCAACAAGTAGACTTTAAGAATACAAACCTGGTAATCCTCCAATATACAGGGGTGCCTCGATTTGCTCAGAGAGACCCATGTCGGATAGCACCCAACTCTTCTCGACTCCATCAACAATTACGGTCAATTCGGTGGACAGTTTCGCGGCCACGTGGTGCCACTTGTTGTTGCAAATGGTGAATTTTGGTAGATTATTGGTAACATTTGTCACGGATCTGCTGCCCATGTCGACAGACATAACGATAGCTCCATTTTGGAGCTCGATCGACAAAGCCGGAGAATTGCCGATGTTCGATATGCTCACTAAAACACCATTCAGTTCGGTCGTCCGGAAATTGAAACTGAACTCGAGCGAATTCGATAAGCCAAAGTAACGTTCTGCAAATAGACGAAAAACATTAAATGAATTACACAAAAAGTTGATTTCTACTCACTGTATAACGCGTAAGAATCTCCCCTGAAGTACGATCCTCTTTCTATGTTCGGGAAACATTGACCTATGTTGTGATGCACGGTCGTCTTGTCGTTGATCAAACTTTGAGTCACATTATTGATCTTCAACGAACGTAAACAACCTCTGAATGGTTGCAATTTATCCAACTGGAAACGCATTATAGTTAATAATTAAGTTACTAGTTAAATTATTCAAATATTTACCATTCTTCGCTCATCAGTGTCCCCGAAGTACAGGCTTCCGGTAACTCTGCTCGGCGGTGCTTTCACCTTCTGCATCACTCCATCAACTTCCAATTCCATGAACTTCCTCTTGTTCTTCATCGTCTTAGCGGCGTATTGAATTACAACGTGATGCCAATTACCGTCGTCAATTTTCAAAGTGCTCAAGAGTTGCTTTTTCCTCTTTCCGTGCATTCGGAACTCGACTTTACCATTCTTTATTTCCAATAAATTGTAGTCATTTGGACCCTGAAATTATACCGAAAATATAATATGACCTACATGATATTGATGTAATCGTGAATTTACCTGCGCTAAAATCAATAGACCGTTCCTGTAGAATGTTCTAAATTCGAATTCAATCTTGAACTCTCGTTTCCAGAAGCTTTCCTTTAACATTTTCCGCACAAAACTGTTGGGCGCGTCTCCAAATTTGATGGCGTTAGGCTCCAAACTGTAGCTGATCTTTTCGCATCCATCGATCTGCTGCATATCTTCCATCGTTGCGTTTTCCATTCCGCTTTCTTCGACACTTTCCTCTTGTTCCTCAAGCTTTTGAGGCTTGGTTCGCCCGATTTTTGCTCCATCGCTATTAACATAAGTCTCCGCATCAACGGTGATCAAATTGTCGTTCAACGAAACATCCCTCACGACTCCAGCGAATTTATTGGGCTTATTCTCGAGTCCACCGATGTTTAAAATAATTTCACCTCCAGTCTGAGAAGATTGTGTTTTAGCTTTCATCTGCTGTACACCGTCGAGCACTAATTTAGAGTTGGTCTTCTGTTTGATATATTGGATCAGATGGTATTTATCATCATTGATTGCCGCGTTGGTTACTAATTTCGATGAGGAATCGGCTTGAGTAATGACCAATTTACCGTTTTCCAACGTGAACTGCAGCACCACCTCTTGATTTATAACCAGGTTCATCACAAACCCATCCATCACCTCCGTTCGTAGAACAAACGAGAAATTATTGATAGAGGTCGCAGACGTTTTCAATTTCACGTAATTCCCCTCATTGAATAATATCTGTGAATACTTGACCCTATCGTCGCTCTGCAACTCTATACCATAATTAGCTTTGTTTTGAAGATTGAGAGGGGTGCCGGAAGCGGAAACTTCTCCCAAGATTCCCAAGAACGGCGGAATATGAGCAAATTGAGGGAAGAAGCTGCAATCGGGCGGAATTCCTCCAAAACTCATAATGGCTTTTTTGTACTTGAAGAGGTCATGCGACTTGATTATCCTTGTGTCGTTGAGCATTACCACCTCTTCACCGGTCACAGCGAATTGTACTAGATCATTTTTATTTTCCAACACCTTATCGAAGTTAATCTGCGTTTGCTTTCCGTTATTATATTTCTTTTTCGTGATAATAATTATAGGTTTCAAAGTGGGATTCTTGTAGTGCATCTCGAAAGCTATACGACCATTTTGTAGAGATACTGTGATGTAGGTATCCTGAATTCAAAGAACAATGAATATATAAATAAACAATTGAGAGATGACTAAAACTCACATCGTGATAGGCCACTAACAGAAGAGCATCTTCGTCAAATGTCCAAATTTTGAACTTGATGTTGATTTTTGTAGGAACGGCTTTATCAGGAGCTGCGGTTATTGCATATCCATTACCGTTATACCTATACTTTATATTGCCGACTATCACGGTATTATTCCTATAAAAAATATATATAATCAGTTTTAATATATTAAGACATAAAATACAATCTTACTTTTGGCAGGCTGCGCAATTTCCTTGTGTCTTCACGAAATTCCAGAACCCGACCTTCCGACCATTAACTGCAAGTTCCTTCAAGCATCCCGGAATTCCGGTTACTTTATTATTATTATCCATTCCAATCCTCAACAAATTATTGGGATTTAAATCAAATATATCGGATGAATCGTCAAACACCTTCATCTGGCTTTTACCGTTTACAGACAATTGCATACTACTTCCCATTCTGCAAATAAAAAATAAATTGAATTCCTGTAGTTTTAACAAAAGCATACTAAATATATATATACCTGTTAATTAAAATTTCGTTATCGGCATTATTGATGTTCGCAACTAATTGATGCTCGGTCTTTCCCAATTTCCAATTGAGTAGCGCTTGTGTATCGTCGATTTTCAAATTGATGTATTGTTCTTGATTCTTGATGGAAAACAGATCACCAACAAAATCATCTTTAACGAATAGAACCTTAACATCTGTTTGCACAGATGGCTCCAAATCAATTAGTTTGTAGGAACGGGAACAATCGTCGCCGCTGATTGCCACGAAAATCTACAAGGCAAATAATTACATGATATTGTGACTGATCTAATTCATTGTATATTACCGTTGACGCAATCTGTTCGGTTTTGAGGATAGTGTTTCTCAATTTAGCAAGTCTCTCCTCCAACTTGGACCGGTTCCTGTTGAATTCCTCCCCGTTTTGATGCTTCATCTCAGTCATATTCCGCTCCAAAGTCATGATATTCTTTTGAGCCGCAGTTGCTTTAATACCGAGCATTTTGACTGAATTCATAGATTCCTCAATTTTCTTAGTATCTAAAGAAATTAAATAAGTTACATTAATCCGTTAGTAATTGTAATATTAAGTATTTACTTTCTGGCGATGTGAGATTTTTGCACTTCTCGTATTTCTTGAGCAAATCATGCTGCATGGTAACATTGATATTCATTGCTTCCTTGTAGATGTTCCTCATATTTATGCTGTGACTCTTCGCCTCTTCTATGATATCTTCTATATTAATTTTGCTCTTGTTGTTCCTAAGCATCTGCCTAACTTTCTCCGACAACTCGTTGTTGTTGATGCCGTTCCTCCAGTTGTTTCCTTCAATATCAGGAATTTGCCTGTGCAATTTCATACGAGCTGTAAGAAGTAGAACGTGAAACATATTGCAAGAAATTGATTATTTCAAATTCGTTTACCTTCCGTTATTTGTTTCATACGATTTTCTACCCTCTTGACGAGCCGTTCCGAGTTGGCGTTCGCAATTGAAGTATTAACATAAATGCTGTCTGTGCCATCCGGCACTAAACTGTTCTTCAGGATATCTTCGAACTCGGATCGCGCTTCGTGCACCGTTCTGTTAGCATCTTGCAAAGTCTGCATAATGATTTTGAAACCTTTACTGGCCGCCAAAGCATCCATCTCTTTGGTAGTGAAATTGAACAACCTATAAATATTATTTAAATTAAAACTTTTATATTATAGAAGACAAAAAACACAAACTTACGTGTTGTATTCAGTGATGTTCTTCTTCAAAGTGTCCACGTGCTTCGAAATCTGGTTCCTATAATCTGTAAGACTGTTGATGGTTTTATTCAGTTCCCCTTCGCGCGTTTCAAGCCTCCTATTCAGATCGTAAAGCTCGTCGAAATGCTCCGTGAATATGTCGTAGTTGTCTTGTAATTTGTTCAAAATATCCTGCGTTGCCATGACTTTCTCATTGTTTTCTTCGATTTTCTTCATTACAACTTCGTAATCTTTATTCATTTCCATCAGCAATTCAGAAATACTATTGTAATCTTCTTCATTCTGCATGGTTTTTCTACTCGTCAAATCGTTCTTGTTACGTATATCGTTGATTATCCTCTCCATATCACTCAATCTCATATTCAAATCGTCGATCTTCGATCTGAGTTCGCTCGGATCTGGGAATTTTCTTGATAACAAATGATTCGCCATATCGTTGACCTTCTTGCATAACTTCGAGGTCGAATCGCTTTTCTTCGCGTAACCACTGATAATCTTCTGCTTCTTCTCGATATCTTTCAACAACTTATTGCCCTTCTCCAAAGCTGCCTCCAAATCGATTTTGTTCTTACCGAAGCTCTTTAAAGACGTAATAACATCGTTCAAATCACGCCTCGTTGCCTTAATATCTTTCGCCAATTTCGTAGCGGCTTCGTAATTTCTCGTGGCTTTTATCTTTACGTCGCTCAAATTATCAGTATGCTCATCAACATCCTTTTCCAATGAAGCAATATCACTTTCTAAATCGTTCACTGGGTTCTTTTTGATAAACGAAGTGATTTGCTCACGACTCGCATCGTAATCCTCTAGAAGATCTTCCAGATTGATGTAACGTTTTCGCGTGTTATGTAAACTTTGCCAAGGCGGTTCCAGCGTTCCATTCTGAAGATGGATGGTATTGATCATCAAATCGTTGGACATATCATCGATGTTATCTAATAGCATTTGTATGCAATCGTCACATTCTGCAATAGATTAATTAATGCGTATTCCAAAATGAATATATGATTTACTTACGAGTACATTTGTTGTTTTCAAGGATATGCCTAGATTCCTCGCACTGCGAACATTTCAAACCTGTGATTCCCTTTTTGCAGAGGCACTGTCCGTTGATTGAGTTGCAAATGTTGTGCAATGAACCTTCCCTGTTGCAATCGCACGGTTTGCAACTTCCCCCTTCAACCTTCGGTTCTCCGTAGAATTCTGCTTTGCAAGAGTTGCACATCGGACCGGTATATCCATCTTTGCATTCGCAAAAGAATTTATCTCTAGATTTTGGCGTGCAGCTTTTGGCAAAGTTCTGTTTGACGCTCGGACAAGCGCACGGTTTGCATTGCCCGTTAGGCAACATAGGATTGCCATAGAATCCTTCCGAGCAAACATCGCAAGATTTACCAGATGTATTCTTTGAACAATCCAGGCAATGTCCAGTTTCCGAATCGCAAATTGCAGATCGATTATTGCACATGCAAGGCACCGATATTCCGATGATTGCATCAATGTTAATAGTTTGATGGTCTGGATTCATTAGTCTTTTTCTGTAATAACCTATGTTGGGATTTTGGCAGGAAGTTCCGGAATATTTTGGGTCGCACAAGCATTTCTCGACACCCAACGCAAGTGGTGGTGGTCTCCCAGGAACATCAACAGCTGTATCCAAACTCAGCGAAGATAAACTAAAAAAATATTAGCATTTAATTAAAAAAATAAGAGTAAAAATGATATAGTTCAATACTTGAGTTTATGGAAAGATGCGAAATCCGTGGCTTTAATGAAGATCCCGGTGACGTTCTGTAGCGTCAACATAAGAATCTTCCTGGTAACAACCGTATTTTCCGAATGGATCCTCTTCCAAAGCGATTCGTGTAAGCGAATTTCGTAGTTGCCGTTCGTCGGATTTGTTAATTGATTGTTGATTATTTTGAAACCGTTTCCTTCGATTCTGACCAACGGATAACTGGCGAAAACATCTGCTTCGGCAGCGTCCACGGTTTCCGAAACGAAACGCAGATATCCACCGTACGATAATATCTTATCTCCGTTAAATTTAACGGGAAGCCGCCAATAAATTGGGTTCTCGTATCGATCGTAGGTCTTCGTCAAATTGGCAGGTTCCAATGGTAACTCCTCGAAGCTGTTCAAATCTACGATGTCGTTCGAAAAATATTTGCTTCTCTGCAACATGAAGTACCACAGAAATTAAAGATGTAATTATATTTGATATAACAATGACTACCTTTGGCCTAACCGATCCAGTGAAATCCACAGTCAACGTCCTGTTCTCTCCTCTGATCTTCTTCCAAGTAAACCCGGCTTCTTCGCAAGTACTTTTAAACCTTCCAAAGCAGAAGCACTTGGTGCATCCATCGGGATTCTCTTTATGCAAACCGAAGGTTCCATTGTTGCAACGATTGCAGAGCTTTCCACCAACATTTGCCTACGATCCAAATGAAATTAATTTAATACTGAAAAATGTATGTAAATACGAGTCGATTATTTTACCTTGCATGGGCATGATCCATCACTGTTGCATTGGCACAAACCTTCAGCGTTGCAAATGCCGGAATTCGTATCCGTTCCGCGCAGATCGCAGCTGCACCTTCTGCATTTCGGATATCCGTAATATCCGTGAGCGCATTTGTTGCATTTTTCGCCCGTGTATCCGGTCTGGCATAGACATTCACCAGTCAGTACGTTGCACTGCTGTCGCACACTTCCGGTTGTCGAGCAGTCGCATTTCTGCAAATAACAAAAAAGTAATCAAACAAATAAATAAATGTATGAATTTATGTGAATTTAGCGATATCCGGTTTGGGTCTACCTTCTTGCAGATTGTATTAGACAACTGTAAATCTAATAAAAGCAAGGATCGTAAAATTATACGAGGTGCGACCATAAAGATTCCGCAACTGGATGATAACAATTTTTCTTGCCCGCCAGACGTAAACTACATTGCATTACATTTTACTCTTCTGTAGTATAGACTTTTCCAAAACTATCTATTATTTATAAAAGTATCAACAATTCATGATTGTTCCAGAAATTGAGACTTAAATGAAGTAATTGTTGATTAAATGTAAATTTAATATTATAGAAAGGTTTTCATTTTTATCAAAGTTTTCAACTCTTGAAAAGCAGTGTTTCCTCTTATTGGTGTACTAATCCAAAACCGATTAAGTCAATTTTATGTACAAACACTCCAATTGAAATCTAGTCATCAATATGCAGTTACGTCTAGATATGTAACAAACGCAGTTTTCCGTAAGAACAATATCAACTAAAGGAGAATATTTTGAAAAAATTGCTAGTTTGCTTCCTTTTAATAGCTCATTTTAATATTAATTTGTATGAAAGAAGCGAAGTTTTTGTTCATGGTTTAGTTGTTTATAATGAATTCGACTTACTTTGCATCCTTTTCCTGGTTCATGCCCCCAAGTATTCGTATTGCAAATCTGGCAGCTCTCCCCGTGACTGTATGGTGGACAAACGCATCTTCCGTTCTCCGGATGACAGATATGTCCCTTTTTGGTGCACACGTCGCAAGCTGAAGAAGCATTAGTACTCAAATAAAAGGATTAAATAATGGACCTTATATACCTTTGCAGCCGAAATTTGAAAATCCGTAATGATTGGGCTGACAATCTTCGCATTTCGGGCTAAGAACGCCTGGTTTGCAGAAGCAATGTCCGTTGTTCTGATTGCAACTTTTAATTCTTGAACCTTCACGATCGCAGTCGCACTTAACGCAACCCTTGGAGGAGTTCCAAAAACCATCCTGCAGAGAAACCGTGATAAAGAAAAACTTTGTGTATTTCCTATGTTGATCTACAACAAACCTGGCAATTATCGCATTTCCTTCCTCTGTAGTAGTTCTTGCAACGGCATTGACCAGTGCGGATATCGCAGGTGGGCATTAACGATCCTTGTGGATTGCATTGACAACCTGCAAGAGAAAAGCAAACAAGAATTTTGAGTCAAGATAAGCGTTTTGTACGACATGTAATGGAAACTAGTGCTTCGAGATGCTCCGGACAAATGGTTTCATTCGGATATCGAAATTAAAAGTGTTTTTTAATAGGTTTTGCCGTGCATAAAGGAAGAGATATCGGAAGAGTCGGTAGGAGGAATTCCTTAATGCATCCTATCGATATATTTTTTTTGCTTTGGTTCCGAATGCAGCGGCGAGCATAAACTGGCCTTATCTTCACAAAACGTAGTGCAAAAGGGTGCAATTTATACGTGTCGATTAAGGATTGTCACCTGGACAAACTCATACTCCGATCATCGTCTGCTCGTAGTCCACACATACACATATTCTTGTCCTTTTTTCTTTCTCTTCTTTCCTGAATCTTCGCGGTTCTCGTTGCTGCTTTTGCTTTGCTCTATACTTTTTTAATATACTTGTACGCAGATTTCTCGCTCCGCCGAGTTTGTAATGTTTGTTTAATCTGCGGCGTTGCGTAATATGCGAGGACCGTCGCTTGTTCCAGCTTTAAACTCGATTTACTTTACATGCCTCTGCGTATCGCCATTAAAATAAATCGATTCGGGTTTCGTTTTTAATCAATTTCGAAAACTCCTTTTATTTCCCCGCTTCACTTCTGCACACGCACGCACGTACACGCATAATTTAAAGGCATTAAGTGAAATATCATTACAATGCCCTCAAAATCGTTACAACTTCATACGCTCAATATAATCGATTCTATATCTGATTTAACGTCTCACAATGTTTACATTAAAACAGGTAATTAAAACTCGCTTAAGCTTCAGGAAAGATCGGATCGATTGATACACAAAATTGAAAATAATGGCTTGAAAAACAAAAATACAATTTCTTTACAGTTTCATACTATATACAACTCTGAAAATATTGTGACAGGATAATTCATAACATGTTTGGCCAAAACAGGTGAAAATCGAATAGTGACAAAGCAAAGGATGACCTCAGTTAATCACTTTTTATTTGATTTTAATTATGATTATTGACCATAAATTATTTCGCTAAACCTGTTCTTTTTTGGCTTCATTTATGTTCCCTTTGATCTGTTTTATGTTCTGTTTCATCATGGAATCAAAGTCATATATATCAGATTGTGATATTTAAACGTTTGAACATTGACTACAACATTTTATAATATAATTAATTGTTGTAAAAACTTTAAAATCTATGAATTTAATTAACTAATTGATATTATTATCTAAATAAACACAAATGTATAAATGGAAATACACCTATACCTCTTTATACTGTCGCTCTTTATACGGCATTTCGCTATAACGGCCCTCTTCAATTAAGGCACGTTTTCGATTTACGGCCTAAAATGTTTCGCTAGAACGGCAAAACAAACTTTTTTCCGTGTCGATATATCTACATGTTGCCAATCTTGCGCAAGCGCATCAATTGATTCGTTATACGGCTTTTCGCTTTGCGGCCAAGTTTCGTGGAACGTATCTAGACCGTAAAGCCTAGGTATGGGAGTATATAAAAATTGTAGTTATATAAATGCGTCAAGTATGAAGAAAATAATAGATTGAAACACTTTATATAAGACTTATAAAGTTTTCTGCAATCTATCAGTATTATACGGTAGACGTTCATCCGAATTTGCATCATATTCTTCATCGTGCACCCGATCTGAGCTCACAAAAAAAAATATACGGTCCACTGAAATATACATTTAATTTATGTCTGCCTCCTTTTTCCAACATCCTTCGAGGATTTCAATGCACCTAAACCGGCAACAGAGGTCAAGAATGAAATTTGCATCTTTTTCCGTGCGACACACGGTCCTTCCTCTCCACCGGGTATTTGCATAATAGCATTTGGTTCCATTTATAAAAATTCAATTCGGATTTGAAGAGTTTTCATCCTCGCTCCGGGCGGATCGGATAGAGAGATTTATGCAAAACGAGACCAAATCTAAAATTAGCATTGCTAAAATTACGTTCTGCTTTCGCGCTCTTGTCTCGTCAATTTCGAACAATAAATAAAGCACTTGTTGATGACTAATGCACGGCCGTTTCGTACGTTCCCTTATTTTTGTTTTGTTCGGATTTCGAGTGCAGCTTAAAATATTTGAATCAATTGGAAATTGATTTCTCGAATTGAATAACAAGAAAAAAAACAACGAACGATGGGAAATAACGGTTTGTTGAAGGATATGGATTTTGTGATTAGTGAGTCATCGAGTTTAATTAATAAATAGGGGAGATTAGTTGAAGTTGACTGGACCTTTCTTCTATTGTCATTCGGGTTTCAATACCTGAAAAAAACGTTAATCCTCAACACTCAATTTAATTTGAGTCAAAGCTCTTCAAAGTAGTCAAAATATTATATATAATATAGAAAGACAGAGCCGTAACAACAAATTTGACAAGTAAAAAAAATCAGAGGCGTATTTATATTTTTTCAAATTAATAATTTAAGACATTGAAAATTTAAATATTTATGTTTTTAATAATTAATATAATATTTTTCTATTAAAATTAAAACAATATTAACAATATTAACACAATTGATTAAAATTACTGAAAATATTATGAATAAATTCACAGTAATTCATTTTATATAGTCTACGATTCTAGTATTCATTATAACGAATATAAATAAAGTAATTTAACGAATGGTTAATCTTAGCTTTAAGTGTTGTATAGGCAACTGGAGTGTCGCAGCTGTTTAGGATTACGCCTAACATTTGAATGCGCGTCGCGATTTAAATCGCCGCAAGAAGCGCAAACGAAAAAGAAATAAAGTCAAGTGTTTGTAAACTGTTGGAGGCTTTTAACAAGAAATAAATAAAAAGATGCGATGACATTTTAACAAGGCATTTAAGTGTTTCTTTCAGTAGGAACATAATTGGATTGCTCACATAACTCTCTAACTGTGCAGAGGAGCGAGGAAGAGTGCTGCTGCAGCGTCCGATGCAGAGAAAAGCTGCATTATATTATATTCAGTAAACTGGGAGCTGTTTATTCAGTGACCATTAAAATGCGAGAAAAAGACCGGGGCAGATTATAAAACAGGATCTTAAAGTAATCGTTTTGTTTCCACTTCCAGATGGACAATTACAATCGGTACAATAGTTTTCATTCAAAACGAGATTAAGATTATCATTGAGGACAGGGTGGATGATTTTCGTTAAACCTAGCTTTTTGCATGCACAATCGAAGGTTTTGACTCGGCTCTCCTTGGAAACTTCAGGAAGCCGAAAGAAAGAAGCAATTTGCAGATGCAACAGCATTCGTTTTATGCAAATAAAAAGTAAACGAGATGGGAGGAAACCGGCACGACATTTGCATGTACGACATTTAATGTCGATTGCCGTTCATAATGCGTGTTCGTACTCGTCGGTAGTTGCCTCCCATTTATTTATTTGTTGTTTTTTGAAAGTTTTCGTCCTTTTTGCAATACATGTATAAGCAATGCCTTTTATTACGAGAATCTGCAAACTTACAAAACACACATTTCCCATTCGTTATAAATATTATTATCGCAGATTACACAGTTTACAAACGCACAAACAATATTATATACACATACTTTTGTTGCAATTGAAATTGTTGCTACTGCTGTGATATCAAATGTTTACGCAATTAGCAATACTATAAAATCTACATTGCCTAATTTATAACTGTAATTTAAAGTCTACAGCCCTTTGCAACAACAGCATTATATTTGATTTGTATTTCCTTATTTCCATTAAATTCAGTTTATATTTTACTTGTAGTTGTTGCTGCAATAAATGTTAGAAATACATTAATACCATCAAATACAGTTAAATGTTTCATGTATTTGTGTATATTTTCTGCAAATTTAGTAGACTTTATGAATTAAAAAAAAATACAAGATTTTACACTTAAGAGATTTCAAAAGTAGTAAAGTACATCTATTTTCACAGTTATTTCATAGGTTTCGCTTTTATATCATTTTTCAAAGGACGGATTAAAAAATCTAGTAAAAGTTACAGTCAAAATAAGAAAAGACTGATATTCTATGACACTGGTAACAGTAATTAATTTTTTGGTTATTCTTTTAAAAGATCTTTTATTTCTTGTTTCTATTATATATTTAAACATGAAGGGTCATTTTTTTAGCAACTTTGCATGTGTAATAGTACTACCTAAATTTCACCTTTTTGTTGGCATCTTTCTAAGAATAAATGTTTTATAAAAACCCACCTAGAAATGACTATTGAAAAATATTCTTTAGCAGTCAGTGTAAGATTACCATTTGAAACGGGATTAGTCAAGTGATACCCGTATTTGTAATTGAATGGATTGCTATTTTTATATTCCTTTATTTTCCAATGAAATAAACGATTGAATTATATACATTTTACGTATAAAAATTCACGATTTCGATTAACAGTTTCCTAAAGAACCTATCTTCAGTATGCATCACGTGATTAGGAGTCATTAAACTATATTCATTTTTTAAATAAAACCATTTTTTTTCGATTATAAAGTTTTTTTTTATGAAGTTTCTTACTCTTTTGAATATTTATTGAGTTAACTTAACTTTTGAATCAAAGGATTTTCGCACGTTGGCAAGTTTCCACGGACATTGACTTTTATACATTCTTTGGCATCCAATTCGAATTTAGTGAGTAACCTTATGGAATCACTTGCTTACACATAACAGTTTATTATTTTAGTTCACACATTTCAGCAAATTTAAATAATTATTTAACCATAAATTACTACAAACTTATACAAATATATCTATTAGTATCAATACAGCTCACAAAACTACAAACAAATTTTCTTATTATTTTTTTTCAAATTTCTATAATTTTTAATAATATATGAAAATTTCATGATTTCATATATAATATTGCACTTTTGAATGTATTTTTTTCTTCTTGTTTGATTTATATACATGTTTGAAGGCTTATATATTTACAATCTATTTTATAACAAAACATTCAGAAAATGGATAAACGGTTGACAAATGACAATTGAGGATTACAAAAATGTTATTGTTTAAATTGTTAACAAGAAGATAATGCCTAGAATTCACGATAAACTTAATGTGGCACTGATATAAAGCATGTACAAATCGACGTAATAAGTAATTTTTGCAAGAAAAAGAAAACTTAATAAAGTAGTTCAAATGAAACAATAGATTTGATAAATGTGTGTAATCATTTGTCAACTATAGAAATTGTAAAACACAATGCGTGAGGTAAGTTTTTCGTTTAATCTAATCGAAGCGGCAGCAAAATAATGTCAACGGCACTTTTACTGATTAAACCTGAGACGTTTTTCTGCTTTCAGCGGTTTCGTTATGTAACATCGTTACGATGCCAAAGTACTGAAGCGAACAGCAAAACAAAGCAAAACGAAAATAATAAGAGACAAAGAGAACTTTTGCGACTTTCCGGGACGACAAGACGCATACTAAATAACTCTGCAGAATCGACATGCTTAAATAATCGGCACGTTGCGGAAGGAGCGATGAGGATGCTCGGAAAATTTTCGATACACAGACATACCATTCCGCAAATTCCGTTATTATGGAGGGGCATTGTGCATTGTTTTGCGTTGCGATTTTAGTACTTCTTTCCACATCCCCGGAAATTGGGTCAGAATTGGACGCGGCGCGCAAAACCGCAATTGGGGGCGAAAAGTCTTTGGGAAATTGTTATGGAAGAATTCGTAACGTAAATACACACATATAATGTGTGTGTGTTTATACACGTACGCAAGTGCAACAAGCAACACCGTGTGTTTTCCAATCGCCGCAGATAAATTCCCCTATCGAAACTCGAAACGTGTTTCAAACGTACACACATCCCATAAATTATGTGGTGCACGGACGCCGCTTTTGTTCACATTTCATTTGCAGAACTAGAAGATTTTATTGAAATAAAATGGAAAAGAAGCAAGGGACTGGGCAGATCAAAATCATTCAGAAAATGACAATATAGAAGAGAAAATGAAAGAAGTATAAGAGAAAAATGAACAAGTAGACGTAAAGATTAATTTAAATAAAAATTTAACTTATAGATGTTTATAAAGAAAAAGTTAACAAAAATTTATAAAACTCATAGTTTTGTGAAGAAGAGCAACATTAAAATATAGCAAACATTAACTGATTTGTGCAAAGTCGAACAAAACGCTGTAAATTAGATTTAACATTGATTAAAATGGAGCAGAATCCAGTTTGAAAGTGTACAATTTTGTACAATTAGAATTATTTACGAAATTTGATCGAAAAATTATATTATTTCAAAGTTCTACAACATTATAGTGTATCTTTTTTTGGTTTTCTCATCAATTTTTTAAAGAATTGTATTATAAATAATATGCTCTTTTTATACCACAACATAACAATTATTCAATTCGGATTGTTACGTTATCAAATTTGTCTGTAAACTTTAGTTTTCCACAATTCTCTTCACAGACTATCCGATTTGCATGCTTATTTTTGTTCATGCACAAGTTTGCAGCGGCATTCTTTATTCTCGTCTCATCGCAGCAACTTTTCCACAGAACTTTTGCAACGAAACACGCGTCCCCCCTGCATCTCCCCCAAATCGGCGGATGCAATTTTCGCAGCGAACAAAGAAGCTTTCAGCGTTCGTTACGTAATCAACCTGTGCCAATAAAAACGTATCCTGTGGGAGGATGCGATAACGCACGCATCGCAGATAATCGGTCCAAGGACCGAACCCCGGGGAGGAATTTCCCGTCGCTTCCGACACGTTTATCAATCGCTCCGGCTGATCTGAAGTAGCTTTTCAAGTAACGCATGTGTGTCTATTAATAGAGGAACGTTCGAAATCAATGGACATGCCAATTACACAATTATCTGCAGATTGGCAGCGGTATTAATGATCAACGGGAGTGCTCGTCACGATACGTTTAATGCACCATTACTTGTGTTTTAACATGTGCTTTTGCTCTCTCATTCAATCATACGCACAGGTAAACTACGCTCATTAAGCCTGTCGGGATTTTTCTATTTTAATCATCACTTCCAAGGTGTTGTCGTCGCTTTTGATACAATGAATACCGATTGTGGAGACCTTGAGCTATTTCCGATAATCTCTCTCACTATAAATGTGTATATTTAGTTTAGATTTATAAATGTTGCGTTTCTATGTGTACACACTAAATACTTGAATGTTACCAAAGACCGTGAAACGAATCGCAAATAGCAAATATCGAAATTTATTACGACGGCGCTGATCTTACTTTATTCTTCTCCTCCTTACCAGCGTTAACGTATTCATTTCACTTTCTATTCATATATCTTCCGCTACATGTAATTGGCGTTATTTCAATCACTAGCATACATAGAACCACGATTTACCGACATTCATATAATTAATTACACATTAAAGGCGGTACGGCATAATGTAATTTTCACTCAAAGCTTCAGCAAATATAAATTATTCGATTATAATCAATTGTTTTGCTGCATGCAAACATCTCTTTAAACGTTAAACTGCATTCTCACATACTATTTAGAATGCCCAGAATTGTACAGAACGAAAGTATTGGGGTCATAGTTCGCGTTTTTACACTGGTTTATTTTAGCTTCAAATTACTCTTCAGCTCCATTTCGTATATACATTAAAGTTAAGCTACTATATTTATAACGATGAATCATCATCGATTTTGATGAATGAGAATTATCAACAAAACTATACTGAAAAAAAATAATTAATTAAAAATAATCCCATAATATAAGTAAACTTTTTCAGAAAATTAATTTAACAACATTGAATCCAAGTACTTAATTAGATTTCAATTAAAAGTAATATTTTCTATACATAGTTAATGTCAGTTATTGAAGAAGTATCAACGCTCTTCAACTTTAGTTAATTTTCTATTTATGTGTATTTTTAGAAAATAAAGTTTTGAATCAGAATATTATAAAGTTGAAGCTTGAATATTTAGTTCAAAGATTATTATCGATAAAATTTCTAAAAATTTTAAGAAAACTTATTTTAAATTGAACTATTTCCATTTCAAAATAGATTTTTCGTACAAATTATTTGATTTTAATAAGTTTGTATTATCCCTGTTATTAGATAATATAATTCCAAATGTGAGCTGCCATAAATTTTCATAAGTGTAGAATGTAATTGTTAACAATTTGTTTGAAATGGCCATTAATCAAATTTGATTTCTCTTGAAATAGATGTTCCTAGCACTTAAGTTCCATGCACGAATGATTGTATCAGTTCATCTGGGAATAAATTTAAACTGCGAATATAGTTTAAACAACATCAAGAAAACGCAAATAATTCAAACTACATATGCTTCTAATCAATATTGTTTATATAATGTAATTGAGTTTCGCATGGAAACTAATTAGCTGCGGATCGTTATGGATTGCGTAACGCAACGATTTATTAGGTTCAGTTTTTACGGTTTCGCTGAAATAGGAAAGGCAGTTTACGACTGCAGCAATCTCAGTTTTTGCTCGACGTAGTTGATTCATTTTGCTAGCTTTTTCCTTAAACTTCTTTGTTGTTGTTGTTGTTGTTACGTTGGGTTGTTGTTGGGAGACGAATCGAGGAAAAATAAGAGCGAATGGAGTGAAGTGGAACGAAGCACGTTGTAGTTTATACATCAGACTGGTGATTATAAACGTCGATGATTTAGCTGTTACAACCGGTACGGTTAGGCGGAGATGCGCTTTCTTCGGGATTCTCGTAAAACAAAGAAAGTGCGATAGATCGGAGATGCGAGCAAGGCGAAGGGGAGGAATGCGCTTGGGAAGGAAGAGAAAATGATGATGATGATGGTGATGATAATAAGGCCAATTAAAGTGCGTCGGAATTCGGCGTCGGAATAAATCAGGGGATCATCGGGGAAAGTATAAGGTGCATGATGATGACACGAAAGCAATAAATCGCGTCCACTTCCTATGGACACGTGCACAATGGAGACCTTCCTCCACCTTGACTCGAGAGGAATCCACCTCCGACCGGACAATTATTCGAAACATCTCCCATTGTGCTCGGAGCCCCATGCGAAACAATATACCAACAACCTCAACAATCGGAAAATCTGCGAATCGTGACGCAACGCCACGTCAATTAGAGGTTCATAACCGAATTAATATCGATGCTTTTGCTCGAACACATTGTATCAATATGATACCAAAAGCCATTACAAATATATTTCTTTACATTCAATCATTATAAAGCTCTCATATTTAAATTTGTTTCGGCTGTCAACCGATGACAGATGTATTTTTCTTGAACTGTTTTGGAGAATCGTTGACGGGGTGAAGAAGATGTGGATACACAGAGAATTATTCGTCTGATACACAAGATATATATTCGGATGCTTATACAGATGGTACAGAGTATGAACAAAGGAACAGAGGCAGTTATAATATAAATACGATAGCGAGAACCTTACTGTTAGATGGGTGAGAGACGAAAGAGGTCCGTACTGACCGGCGGGTGTGAAACAAGAGAGGAAGATTATTCCGGGTTCGTCTCTTTTATATGGTTTTGGGGGTCGTAAACTTAAGCCGCTGTTTGTGATAAGGAAGTACATCCTGAACATAAGTTTCGCACGTGTGGGCGGACATGAGCGCCACACTGTCATTGATACAAATAAAATATGTTTTTAATGGTAATAAGAAATAGTCATATAAAGCAAACAAGTATACTTGTAAATCAAAAAAATATTGATAATCTAGATTATTACCCCTAGTACATGGAGGTGAAATTTAGGTAATAAACTAGTAAAGAAATAGGTTTACCTGCGACATCGAAAGGAAATTGAACTAACAATTGCACGTTTTTAACGTTTCAATAATCACTTTAAAGAAATAATAAAATTTTGTAATTTTCGATAATCTTGTATTTTCATTTCAAAATATACTTTTTTTAAAATTATTTGATTTTAATAATTTTGTATCCTGGATATTGAAAATATTTTCACATTATAACGAAAATATTAACTTTAGAAGCTTCAGAATATTTCAATCAACATTTTACATAATATAAAGTGAATCAAATATAACTATGCAGGTTTTCATAACAAATATTTCAACAAAAAGTTTATAATATATGAAAATGAAGTGATTTAAACCGGAGTATTGCTTTCGAACATTTCAATTTGTAAATATGATTACACTTTGGACGTACATTAACTGTTTTATTAAAAACAAGTATTACAACTAGAATGACTCGTATAGTACCGATAGTCGGTAATATCCCGGACTAATCGAGGAATTGAATACATACAAAAAATTTATAAAATAAATGTTTTCATTTTGTTTTGAAATTCTCCAATCAGACTTTAGTGAATCTAGAATGATCCAATCCGCACTGTGCGATGTATTGCTTTCGAACATTTCAATTTGTAAATATGATTACACTTTGTACGATTCAAAAACTGAATTATTAACAAAAAAGTATTACAACTAAAATAACTCGTATAGTACGGGTAATCGCTAATATCCCGGACTAATCGAGGAATTGAATACATACAAAAAATGTATAAAAGAGATGTTTTCCAATTTGTTTTGATATTCTCCAATCGGACTTTAGTGAATCCGGACTGATCCAAGCCGCACTGTGCGAAGTATTGCTTTCTAACATTTCAATTTATAAATATGATTACACATTGGACGTACATTAACTGTTTTATTAAAAAAAAAATATTTCAACTAAAATAACTCGTATAGTACGGGTAGTCGCTAATATCCCGGACTAATCGAGGAATTGAATACATACAAAAAATGCATTAAAGAGATGCTTTCCAATTTGTTTTGATATTCTCCAATCGGAGTTTAGTGAATCTAGAATGATCCAATCCGCACTGTAAGAAGTATTGCTTTCGAACATTTCAATTTGTAAATATGATTACACTTTGTAGGATTCATTAACTGAATTATTAACAAAAAAGTATTACAACTAAAATAACTCGTATAGTACGGGTAGTCGCTAATATCCCGGACTAATCGAGGAATTGAATACATAAAAAAATGTATAAAAGAGATGTTTTTCAATTTGTTTTGATATTCTCCAAATCGGACTTTAGTGAATCCGGACTGATCCAAGCCGCACTGTGCGAAGTATTGCTTTATATGTAATAGCACATTACTTTCAAACACTTCAATTTGTAAATGTGATTACATTTTGTATGTAAGTTAAGTGTTTCATTAAAAGATATATGAAATGTCTTTAAACTAAAATACTGGGTAGTGCTAATATACCCGACTAATTGAGGAACTGAATACATAAAAATGTAAAGTGCACAAAAAATGATGTTCATTGAGTTTGTTATGATATTCACGAATCGAACTTTAGTGAATCCGGACTGATTAAAGCCGTACTATGCGAGGTATTGCTGTTTTAAGTACAACCATTACATAAAGCAGATATTGGTAATCATATAATGTAGGCATCAGTATATCAATGCTAGTCAGAAAGAACTGATAGAATAAACAAATGTATGTAACTACAATTAGTTTTTGCGTTAGAATAGAAGTATTATTTTTCGTGTTATGGCATTACGGATCTGTATAATTAAACTTACTGCACTTAGTGAAATTCGTAATTTATTATTTGAGAAATGATTATTTTTAACACGAAACACTTTGTACTTTACATTGGAATACAAAAATTTGTAACATGCACATCTCTTATTAGGGGTAGTGTGGACACACCATTATATTTATATATCCATGTATATATCCACGGATACTTAGATTTCTTTTTTTGTAATGTATACCTCACTTTAGAGTAGATACGTTCCACGAAAGTTGGCCGCAAAGCGAAAAGCCGTATAACGAATCAATTAGTGCGCTTGCGCAAGATTGGCAATGTGTAGATAAATCGATTTCGAAAGTTTTGTTTTCCGTTATAGTAAAACATTTTAGGCCGTAAATCGAAAACGTGCCTTAATTGAAGAGGGCCGTTATAGCGAATATATATAATTGGAAAGAGAGACACAAGGCAAATCTAAGTTTTATATACTCTTAGCATTAGTCATACCTTCCACACCACATCATGTGATCATGAATCGAGTGGGTTCCATGAGGAAGATGGGATTTTCCTGTCCGTCTGGCAGGAATCGTCCTGCAGCCAGGCAGACTCTGCCGACTTCTTTTTGGCACACCGTCCACCTCGGTGCAACGGAAAATTAAACACCATCGCTTATTATTTGCCTTGCAGCTATTTCGAACCGTCGCGGCTATTTTCGTAATGTCTTCTCCGGACTCGGGAATGATGGAAACGCGAAAATCTCGCAGTCTCCTTTCGCCTTTCGCGTTTCCGTAAAACACATAAATTTTATTTACACTGAAAACTTGCGGCCCCTCATTCCGCTCCGCTCATTAGTTGCAGCTAATATAGTTTTGCGTTTCAAAGGGGAGACACGCAGTTCAACTGTGCACAGCTAAATCTTAATTAAGATTCGCACATTAAAACGTACCGAGGAGATGAACTCGATGTTTGAATTACACGTATGTTTATACGAGTTTCGCGTTGATCAAGTGGTAGATATCAAAAGATTAATATTAATGCACTGGATGGAGTGAGTGGAGTCTAAAATAACCTCAGTCAACGCGCCTCTTCTTAATAATAGGATATGAATAGAAGGAAACTATTTTTAACTTTACACAACGCAAGAAAAATACAGTTGAGACTATTATTTTAAAACTTAACGAATAAAAAACTCAAAACATTAGTAAAACTTAGACAATATTATATAATTTTTGCATTCATTAATAAAAAGAAGCATTTTCCTAATGTTAAATATGAAGTCAATAAGTCAAACATTAGCAAAGTTTACATATTAAAACTTGGATTGGTTATCCAAGTATTATGACTTCTTACCACTTGAAAATACCAATAGAAATTTCTGGTAACAAAAAACTAATATTATTAATTGACAAAATATTAAACAAATCTCCAACTCTGAAAAAGGCGACTTATATCAACCTTCTCTTTTTCGTTGAAGAAGTTGATTATTGTGAAAAATAACAAATTTTCCTTATTTTCATAGATGAATCACTCGTTGAAGTATATAAACATATCTAGATTAAACGTAAGAAACAATTCTAAGTTATTGTTGGATTATAAACTAGTAATTTGTAAAGCTGGATTGAGAACATGCTGTGAATGGTTCAAGAATGAGGACTTTTTAGTATGGATTTAAATCACATATTACATATGTTACTGTGTCAGAAACTTTGTAGCATAAATAAAAATGATAATTATTGTCAATAAAATCTCATTTCTTATTGTTCGAAGATGATGAAAACTGCAAATTGAACGTTGAAAACACAAGTTGTTGTTTTTTTCGGTTCAATATGTTATGAATCACCGGGGATAAACTTGTTAGATCTTTAATAATCGCCTGTAATCGATGTTCGAAAATGTTGCTACCATAACTTGATAATAATTGGAAGTATAAGCTGATGATGTACGCTAGAAAATCACTACCTTCGCAGCGAGGTGTTTTCAAACAAAACAACTATTCAATAATCGTTGTTTCCATAACTCAACCCATAAATACAGGTATTAAATAAAAAACAAATATATATTCAAACTCTATAAACAATTTGCTCATCCCATTTTATTAGAATTTCGTAGATGATATTTCAAATACATTTTATCACTTCCACTGCATTTTTTTTTTGTAATTATTTGAAATTGTTAAGATTACATAAAAATGTTTTCAAGCAATAAGTCCACATTAGGATTTACAATTGTACGGTTTTTCCAAAACAACGAAATTTTATTTGATAAAAATGAAAATTTATTCCAAAATTTAGTACACTCATTGCTTGTATGGATACATTGATATTTAATTTTCTTATAACGTTTTGATATTGTTATTGTCAAAAAGTTTTCAAAAATAACATCGCAAAGTGCGGCAACAATCATTCACTACAGTCCGGTAAGAAAATTTCAAAACAAACAACATTTTAATTGAACAAAATACAATCTTTTCAACACTTTATTTACAAGTCGGGACGGAAACCTCGATTAGTCCTGTTTCAATCAATGCGGGATATTGGCGGGACATGCGCAGTTATAGTTAGATTTTAATTTATTGCATAAATTACACCCATACCTCGCTATACGGCCGCTCTTTATACAGCATTTCGTTATAACGGCCCTATTTAATTAAGGCACGTTTTCGATTTACGGCCTAAATTGTTTCGCTATAACGGCAATAATTGATTCACAAGTTTCGTGGAACGTATCTAGGCTATAAAACGAGGTATGGTTGTATTGTATTCTACAATTCTGTTTTCAATACAACAAATAATTCTATTTAAAATGTGAAATATAGTTCGTCTTTTTTTTCCTAATTATATAAGATTTACGTATTTCATTTAGAGCTTAACTTATTTTGGTATCATTAAGTTAGCAGATAATGTCAAGAAAAGCCTTTCAGTGATGAATGCGTTGCAAGTACCAGCACTTAATTAAGGAACTAAATAAAGCTGAACGAAAAATGTGGACAGAATAGAAATAGAAACTTAGTAAGTCTCATTGTTGACGTCAAGTGAAATTGCTTCAAAATTCAAATTCACTCATCAACCGTTTCTGATTGTTTTTCAGGAGGCGTAACAAAAGAATACAAAGAAAACGTATAGCATGAGTAAACAACACATCTCCGAGTAATTCAAGCTTTAAATTATTGAATCTCGTTATCGTCGCTTTTCATTTCTCATTTCTAAATACGAGTAATGGGCATTTACCATTGTGCCAAGCAACAGCTCGTAGAGTTTCCTCTTGCAGCCATTTACAGGCGAACCTCTTCAATGTAGCATTGTCGATGGTACCTTATTTGATCAGATAAGTTTATCGAAGATTTCCAATTGTTTTGCTATATTTACGCCTCTTCATTTCAGGTGTGTGTACGCTCTAAGTGCATACCTTCTTTCAGTCTACGAAGTGTATTGTTATTTCATTGTGCCTTCATATTTTTTCTTATTATTTCAACTAAAGTAAAAGAAAACGTTTTTTTTTTCTTCAACAACCCCCCCGATATCAATAGGTTCGAGTTATTATTTCCACAATAAAAATGTCAGCATTTTTTCAATGAATTGTAAGTAGTGCATTAAAACTGGTCTTTTTATAGCGCGACAAGTTTGCCGCAGTGTAAACTCTTCAATTGCGAAAAAAAATAAGCAAAATGTGAATCATCTGCAATCATCTTGGATGATTACGCTTTGCATTCGCGCGAAGATTTGTATCTAAATGAAGTTCATTGTTGGGCCGGATGCGCTAATGTGTGTAAGGTGGATTTATATAATCGCGTCGAGATTAGGTGCGGATCGTGTTTGCATTCGGAAAAGCGGTAATCCGACAATTAATACGTTAATGGCTCAATCGTACATGGAGTACAAGGAGTGCGAAATTACAAGGATCGAAGCGGCTCCTCGCCACCAACAACCTTCCTTCGTCTTCCTTCCTCCAACCCCCCAATCGTGCGGATCGTTTAAGCGTTTAACGCGCAGTTTGTAATTTAGACGAAAACCGCCCCATCATTCAGGACAAATTGGCGCTCACCTCACCAACACTTTCTGGTCTACATATTGTATACTTTCTTTCCACGATTTGCGCAAATATACCTTATTAATATGTATTAACTACATAAAATCACAGATCTAAAACGTATTGTCTTCGACTAACAACTCAGTTTTGATTATATGAAAAATAATATTATTTGCATTTTTGTTTAAAACACAATAATTTAAATCAAGAACTTTTTATGTATACTTACAATTGAAAAAAAGAACTTTTCAAATTAAAATCATCATCTTAAATTAAGTCTTCTATCAGTTGTTTTTGCTTTTCTAATAACTTCAAAAATTAATGCTAACTAATTAAGTGAACAAATAACAACTTAAATGACAAATTGATAACATTATTCACAATTCTAACTAAATAATGTTTTTCTTAACATAACGAATAAAGTGTTATAAACATTAAAGGAATTTTTTGATATTGTCATAATGACATATAAAAATAAAGTTGTGAAATAAAAGTAAATTAAGTAATAACTTGAAATATGTATTAACCACATAAAATTACCAACGTTTATTGATTTTACTATTCTTGAAATCTTTATTGATTATAAGAAAAACCAATTAATGAAGGAAGACCTCCAAATTGGACCAACAAAAATGTTGAAACAAAAGAATAAAATAATATTTTTTTTATAAAAATGTAGTAGAGAAATTTTCAGTTTGATTAATAACCTTCATTCGAAGTATTTAAAAATAGTAATGAGTAATAGATATGAAAATTTATGTATATTTTTCAGTGCATTATCAATAAACTTTGCACTGCATCATAAAGTTACAAAAGAAAATGCAATAAATTTTACTGACTAAATGTCAAACAAACACTGGAACTTATAAACGGTCTACTTTCAGAATATTTCAATAACATTTTTATAGATATTACATATATTAATTTATAAAATCATTTAAATATCCGGACAGAAAGGCCCATAGTCTATAGCCCTTTGCAGCAATAGCATTATATTTTATTTTTCTTTGCATTTATATTTTCATTGAGTTTTTATGTTTTTGTACTTATTATTGCAATAAATGTACTGAAACATATTTGAATTAGTACTTGAATAGGACAGAAAGACATACCATACGTCCTTTGTTGCAATGTAATTTTTCCTTTTCTTTTTAGAATAATAATATTTATTGTAACATCTACAAAAACAAAAATAAACTCAATGCAATAATAATAATATCATTTCATATCATTTTGTATGTAAGTTAAATGATTCATTAAAAGAAATATGAAATGTTTTTAAACTAAAATACTAGGTAGTGCTAATATACCCGACAAATTGAGGAATTGAATACATAAAAATGTAAAATGAATAAAAAAGATGTTCATTAAGTTTGTTATGATATTCGCGAATCGAACTTTAGTGAATCCGGACTGATCTAAGCCGTACTATGTGAGGTATTGCCTTTTAAGTTCAACCATTACATAAAGCAGACATTGGTAATCATATAATGTAGGCATCAGTATATCAATGCTTGTGAGAAAGAACTGATAGAATAAACAATTGTACACTTGCAACATAAATAAATGTATGTAACTACAATTTTTTGCGTTAGAATAGAAGTATTATTTTTCGTATTATGGCATTACGGATCTGTATAATTTAACTTACTGCACTTTGAGAAATTCGTAATTTATTATTTGAGAAATGATTATTTTTAACATGAAACACTTTGTACTTTACATTAGAACAAAAATTTGTAACATGCACATCTCTTATTAGGGGTAGTGTGGACACACCATTATATTTATATATCCATGTATATATCCACGGATACTTAGATTTCATTTTTTAATGTATAATATACACCCATACCTCACTTTACGGAGTAGATACGTTCCACGAAACTTGGCCGCAAAGCGAAAAGCCGTATAACGAATCAATTATTGCGCATGCGCGAGATTAACAGTATCTTGATATATCGACTTCGAAAGTTTTTTTGTCGTTATTGCGAAACATTTTAGGATGTAAATCGAAAACGTGCCTTAATTGAAGAGGGCCGTTATAGCGAAATGCCGTATAAAGAGCAGACGTATAGTGAGGTATGTGCAATAAATGTTATTTCTACTAGAAAATATTGAGAATTTTCTAATTGATTTTCAACAATCGTTGAAACATTATGAATATTCAAAACTATTGCAGAATAATGAGTGAAATGAAAACGTAAAAATGATCTACATTTTACGAAATTTTTCATAATAATATTATAGCATTTCTAATTTTAGATAGCGATTCACATCCTCCATTCCGTTATTGTATAGACATACATTTTGTTACACGTTTAGTAGTGTCGATAAACAAATCTGCTCGAAGGTGTATGCAAATGCCGTTTTTAGTGCATTCGCGGTGACGCAATGAAATTAATGCCACCTGACGTCCATCAATTATACGAGAAACGCCAATTATTTCACGGCCCGCTTAACACGAATTTTACGTGGCTGCCCTACGCGAAAACCGATTTATGGCCCTTCGCTGAATCAACTCGCTGTTCCAATCCTAACCCGGCACTCACGGACTGTGACATCCATCGTGTGTCATTAATTATTTAGGTCATTATAACAATCTATATTTAACACGTCGTTCTGTTTCTTTTTTCTTCTCCTCCTTCTTCTGTTTGTTTGTTGCTGTTCTATGTGCTCTATGATGACCCACATTTATAAAGATACCCAGCGCAAATAAACTCATTTCTGACTTGCTACTTCCCATCTTCGCAAAGATTTATACCGGTATACTGGCTTTACTGGCTGCAATAAATTGTGTAATAATTTTCGGGCAGAATTTTAATGATCTGTGCAAAATTTAAACTAAATATAATTTGCAGTTATATTTGAATTTGAATAACTTATAAAGAAAATGACAAAAGATTGGATTTTATCAAATTTTTAAAGTATGGACTGGAATTTGTATATAAATACGATAATAATATTGATCATCTTTTATTAATTGTTTAAAATAAACGTTGTCATTACAATTTGTTTCAATTTTTATAATGCCATTCAATTATCTGTGCTAATTTTGAATTAAATTAAAATCTAAAATAATACTACTTATTTACAAAGCTATTTGTTTAAAAACGTATTATTGGAAATGTCTTAAAAGAAGGGTTTTCAATGTTCTCTTATATATCAACAATTTTCATAAAACATTGTATTGTGATATTTTTTGTAAATTCTTATGTGAAAAGTTCAAAATACGATTTTTTCAAAATACATATAATTTTGTGAACTTATTGTATAATTTCATACCTTTTGTATATTCTTCAGAAGGAAAAGTATCAAACTTGTGATGAAATAAATTTGTAATTAATACTTAATTACTTCAAACCTTCATTTCCTATTTGTAACATACGAATAATTAAGTATAATTTCATATTTTTTTTGTTTACACAATTGTCACTAATTATCAAGTAATCCTTTTTCTTAAAACAAGTTACACAGTTGATCATTGAAATCTCCTGAAGATAATCCAGACTTAATCGCACTTCAATTCCTCGAGATACAGACAAAATATACAGATTTTGTATATTAATGCGTTAATTAAAGGTATTTATTTATTAATTGGTATTTGCAGTCCTTATTACGAGCGCGTATTTCAATTAGCAATTTCAATATTAAATCGGGACATCGTTCAACGCATGTCGTTTAGATTATTACATTATAATCAAAACGGCACAGCAAAAACGACGGAATGCCGCAAATCTGACCACGACAACATGAATATTCATCATTCATTAATTTCCTTGATTAATTCAAATAATTACTTAATTTCGTTAAACCAGTTATGCAATATGCAAATATAACTACTATTTCCAAAAAAATGTATACATTTTGTAAATATTAATTAGATTTTTTTGAAATATTCGTCAAAAATTGGATTTATTATAAGAAACATTATTTAATTTAACAATTTTTTTATTTAAGAATTAGTAATTTTATAGTATAAGTTTTTTCAATTAATTATTATAGAATGAATATTATATGAATACTCTCTCAGTTAACTCTATAACAATACTAATTTTTAGATAATAATTAATGAAATATTATAATTAACGAAAATTTTGATTTTTTTTTAAAGAAAATTGGTTAAATTATGAACAAACTTTGATCACAAAAAAATGTATTTATTATTCAGAAAAATGCTCACAAATGTATTATAATTATTGAAAATTACCAGTGAATTATGACTTATTAAGTTTAGATATATTTTACGTACAAAAACAGATGCAAAATAGTTTAGAATTGCTCGAGCACGAACGAAACGCCAAGACTAGTTTCCAATAACGGATGCAATGGGAATCTCGGGGTTTGATGAATTTAAGGAGAAGCGATAAAATCATATGGATGATATTGAAATCCCGTAATTTAATAATAGTTACCCCGATTTTTTAACGGTTCGCCGGATTTATTGCTATTTTTTTTTGTAATTAAACAATTTCTTAATTAAAAGACGTTAATTCCGTCGCATTCGATTTGAATCACGGTGCAATTGTTGTGCAATACAAACGCAGTCAGATGCTAGAGAAACTCTTAAAATTTATACACTTCTCTCGAGTGTAATTTACGTTTTATTGGCACGTACGTGTGTGTAATTGGTGTACATATGAAGCTGATTTATTGCTTGTAATAAACCAAAGAAATCTCGTTTGTAATTAAAAGAGCTTATATCTGTAATATGTCATGTAATTAATTACGATCCGTTCTCAGTTATTATTTCATAAACTATCTCACGGTTGATTATTTTAGAAAAGCAGTTTTGGACGTGATTTGCCTTAGTTACGTAACACAAGTGTTTACATTAATAAACTTATAAATTGTAATTTGATCTAGTTGTTGAGATTAACTGCTTTCGTATTGAAATCTTGTATTTTACTATATTTAACGAGATTTGTTTGTAAAATTATGAAAAGTCCACTTATCTTATTTTTTTCAATAATATTTTATAGAAATTTTTGGAATCATGATGTATTTTATTATATTTAATGAGATTTGTTGGTAAAATTATGAAAAGTCTACATATCTTCTTTTTTTCAATAATATTTTATAGAAATTTTTGGAATCTTGGTGTATTTTATTATATTTAATGAAATTTGTTGGTAAAATCATGAAAAGTCCACATATCTTCTTCTTTTTCAATAATATTTTATAGACATTTTGGGAATCTTGATGTATTTTACTATATTTAAAGAGATTTGTAAGTAAAATTATGAAAAGTCTACATATCTTCTTTTTTTGATAATATTTTATAAAAATTTTGGGAATCATGATGTATTTTATTACATTTAATGAGATTTGTTTGTAAAATTATGAAAAGTCTACATATCTTCTTTTTTTTTCAATAATATTGTAAAGATTTTTTTGGAATCTTGATGTATTTTACTATATTTAATGAGATTTGTTGGTAAAATTATGAAAAGTCCACATATCTTCTTTTTTTCAATAATATTTTATAGAAATTTTGGGAATCTTGATGTATTTTTTTACATTTAATGAGATTTGTTAGTAAAATTATGACAAATCTACATATCTTCTCTTTTTCAATAATATTTTATAGAAATTTTTGGAATCATGAAGTATTTTATTATATTTAATGAGATTTGTTTGAAAAATTGTGAAAATGTTCATTTTTCATCAAATATGTTTTACAAATTTAACGATTCATAGATTTCTAAACTCGACAATTAGTAGATTTATGTTATGTTAAGTTATGTTGTCGTAATTTTAACAATTTGTTATATTGAAATCTTGATGAAAAAAGAATAATGTTTAGATCCGTTTGTAAATTTACGAAAATTATATAAATAAAAAATTGAAATTTAACAATAGATCAGTTTGTAGGATTTCTGAAACATAATTTCGAGTAATATTTCGAGTAATCATAGCAAATTTGTAATGAATATTCTCTAAAGTACATTTGTTATATAAAAATAAGTAATAAATGTACGTTTTTTTCTTCATAAATTCTTAATTTCTTCAACTTTTTGGTAAGTTTTCTTTCTTGATGTATATATTAAGTAAAGATGCTTGTGACAATGTTTTTTTCTCAAAATTTAAAAAAAATCTAAATCAACCAAATTTTCAGGATTTAATATGCAGTTACTTCTTGATTTGCTACTAGTACTCCCTTTTTATTAGTAAATAAATAATTTAGGATAAAACATATGTAAATTTCCACAAAACATAATTAAAATATATATAATTAACGATGCAAATTTACTTGTGAGATGTCATCTATTCTAAGTTTATTGATAAGTTGTAACAACAAACAAACAAATTTACTCATAGATTACTCATTGCAATATGATGCACCTATTTAATTATTCCGAGTGCGGTCTATTCATACAACCAAACAGGTAATTCTTTTGTGTAATTACTAAAACAAAAAATTAAATGCTACCTTTTAGATGAGAATGTAATTCAAAAGCAAAAACAAGCCGATGCGGGCGAATCTTATCGCGCGGACTAATCAAAAAGCAAATAAGAGTGAAAATTAGTGTGCGTCTGCATCACCTTTCTTGCATCACCTCAGAAAGAAAGAAAAAATATACACACACACATATACCAGAAAAAAAAGCGTTTCGGAATGCAAACAGACGTGTGTGAAACATTCGAACTACTTCAAAAAAGTAAGAATTTGTTTGTAAGTTGAACGGGGAAAAAATTCAATTGTTTACGTTGCGTAATGCATCTGGTTAGTAGCTTCAGAGAAGCCGGTATTTATATAATATATATATATATATACACAAGGTTTCGCTTATCCGATCGGAATCGGATTCAGATCTGTGCCGGATAATAATTGCTTCATTATATTATTAATTGAGGGGACCTCTTTCGTCTGCTCCCAAAAAATAATCAACAATTATTTATTGTAATTTCATGCAAATTGCTGCTGCTACCATCCATCATCCATTGCCCTTTCGAAATGTACGCTCTTTTATAAATACGTCCATCTTTTCGCATCCACTTCTAATCTAATCTCGATTAATAATTGGTGTTATATTGTCTTATCCTCGATATTATCGCAGTTCTTCTCTCTCTCTCTCTCTCGCTTGATAATGAGGTGTAATTAGGTTAGGTTGTGGGATGTGTAGTGTTTCTCTCACCGTGCTTGGGGCCGAGCCAGTCTTTGCCTTCGCCGTCGTAGATCGACGGCACCTGGATGTAAGGTCTGTAGACCTGGCAGGGTCTGCAGCTCCAGCACGAGCTGTAGTAATCCCAGCAAGGGCCGTAGCTGCTCCCGTGCGCCGCCCTTCGTCT
The DNA here is from genome assembly GCA_018845635.1 of Nicrophorus orbicollis. Classification (NCBI taxonomy): domain Eukaryota; kingdom Metazoa; phylum Arthropoda; class Insecta; order Coleoptera; family Silphidae; genus Nicrophorus; species Nicrophorus orbicollis. Next base: position 817,902 of record JAFMTC010000679.1, on the reverse strand, counting down.
CCTCGCGCTCTGCGACACGTGGTGGGCCACTCTTTCTCTGAAGAGGTCATCATCCAGCGGGGATGATTCACCTGCGCTCTTCACGTCGCTCTTTGCACAGCACGCGATTATCACCGGGATCAAAAAAATTAGAGGCGCCGCACGCATTTTGCATATTTCGACGATGTGCACTACAAGAAACGAGCCAACATTTTTTGATATTAGGTAATACGATGGGATTGGATAGGTGGGGCGTGCCGAAATCGACCAATCGAGTTAACTTCTAATTATGTGCCGCCTTCCACCGACCACGAAAAAAAAAATATGCTTACACACAAAAAAATAATAAATCAGATGACTGGACATAATCTATTTTTTTTTTATAGATACACGTAATTAAAAAGTAAGGGGAATATTATACATCTATGCATCAAATTCAATCAATGCGATGATATCGTCATTAACATTTCTGGTTACGTAATGTATTCAGTCGAAATTCTTCAAAGGAATCGATCATTTTCGTATACACGATATTAACGTAATTTCACAAATTTACATTTTATCCATCTTGATTATCGATCAGAACCATCCAATTATATTAAATCAATTTAACATATAGACTCCACCTTAATACACCAAAGTAATATTAGTATCCTTAATTATTACAATTATTCGGAAATTTCTCTTTTACTACCATGAAATTATTAGTTAATGTAACAAATTTACATCTGCGTTACCAATATATGAAATTTAACATATTTTACTTGTATTTAATCATCGTTTAAATGTAAAAATAGTTATATTTTATGATGAAACTAATTTCATTTCATTCACAATTTGTACAATATTTAGATGACTTGCTTCATAGATATTTGTATCAAACAATGTTGTTACCCCTATATTTCAATTTGCAATTTTTTTTAGAAGAAATTTTCACTTTTTTCATTATTCGATTTGAATTATAATGTGTGTGAAAGTTGAGAATAATTGATAATTAAATTAGTATGAAATTAGATAATTTCAGCTTAACGGCGTTTTTTATTGTGTATTCATAGCTTTTCTTGAATTTCAATGTACTAACTCCAAAAGTAATTTTAAACTTATTTGGAATTAAAATAGGCAGATCAATAAACTTTACACAAGTTCAAAATATTTGTATTCAAAGATTCGAAGACAATCGTAAAAATTTACCAAATATGTATATATTGATTTATAATGATTATATTAAAAGAAAGTTAGTAAACTTGATTTAATTAATAACAAATTTAAACAATAAACTTCTAAGTTTTGATACAATACTTCATTCAAATTGTATTAATTTTAAGTAAATTATATTAATTGTTTAGTTTTAAATAATAATACGTAATATCACATTTTTTTGCAACAATATTACTAATAAAAAAAAAACAAATTTATAAAGTTATCAATTATTTGAACGTCTAATTTGATTTATTATATATATTTTTCAGTAGATTTAAGAAAGTGGATTTTTTAAAATTTTCGTAACTTGAGTTTACATAGTGAATACTTTATAGCTAATTAGCGTTAAGATTGTATTTTCAATTAATCAATTAATATCATATACATTTTGTAATAGTTAAAATTGATCATTTGACTTTTTTTATCGTTGGAATTCATAAATTGATATACTGAGTCCGTATTTTCCTTTTAGTTAAAACTTCTAGTGTAAATCACTTTATAATAATTTGTTACTTATCTTTGCGTAAACTTTTAAACTATAAATTAGATATTTAATTAGCATTAAGACTCTTGTTATAATCATTTTGTTATCATCTATATGTAAATCAAGTTTTATTCAATACTTTATTAATTTCCATTGAATAATCAATTAAATTAAAGCAAATGTAAACTAAATAACAATTATTTTTTTCATTAATTGTAAATAATAACAAAATAATTGTATAAATAAATGTAAAAGTAATTATTTCAATTTAAAACTTTTGATTATAAAATCACTTGAATAAATATGTATATATTATTAATATATAAATTAAATGTACGAATGGTTTCAGTTTTGAACTTTACGCTCTAGGCATTAATCCATTTGTATGGAGTTTAATGCACAAATATGCACCAATTTCCAGTGAACGATCATTTATTAAATAGTTAATAAAAGCAAAATGCGATCCAGGTCAAGCATTATATTATCACAAACTAAAGTCTCAATAAACACCGACAAAAATACATCCATCGAAAGTGCGTCAAACAAATCAATCGAGAGATTTGTTTCGTATTTACAGTTTACATTCACGAATCTGGCAGATATCGTTTGCGTTTCGTTGCGCAATCAATTCACGTCGTCGGCAACCCGAAAAAAGATTCCATCCAAATTCCTCGAGATCCTCTCTCACCTTTTTTTTTTCTGTGTGCAATTTATTTGTTCAGCAATGTAATTAGAACGTTCTCCACCAAATATTTTGAATCCAGTGTATTTTTACCGCGTTTTGTGTATCTTATATATTTAGATCCGGATTATGTAAAGCGCAACAAACGGACACTTTTGTCATGTTTTCGGTTCGCTGCTATATATTGTACGAATTTTATATATAAATTTGCCCTAGAAATTGCTATTTTCGTGCATCCAAGTCACAATAAGCGAATTTTGCGCGACACGACCAAAATTATTCAATTTCCTGGTTACATATTCAGTAATATTTAGTTCGCACTGCAAATTAATTATAATCAAATTAAGTCTATAATTATATTACTTTGTGATTCTAAATAATGTTAAATAATTAAATGTTAAAATAATAATAGAATAAATAGAAATAGAATAAAAGAATAAAAAATGTTAACAACAATTAATGTTAAATAATAAACTTAAATAAAATTTTAAAAAGATACGACCAGAAAATTTTCGTCTAATAAAAATTGATAAATAATATATAAAATAAGCTGTTTTTTCTTATAAATTAGGTTTAAACGTAATAATTAGAATGAAATATCAAGGATAGAAAACTTTAAATGTTTGTCGAAAAAAAAGGCTAAAATAATGTATAAATTATAATAAGAACAATATTTTTCTATTTTTATATTTCCTCTTATAAACTTAATCAAATTTTTCTTAATTTTTCCCCAAGTTTACCTAGTTTTTTAAATATGTTTTAAAATTAATAAAATACGTAATTATAATACCTTATTTTGACTTAGAATAACTTTTTTTCTAAGTAAGAAAGATTTGTACTTTAAACATTTTACTTTCTATTGAATGATCTATTTCAAATAATTTAATAGCACTACATTTAACAAAACAAATTCACTCGTTTTTGGTTTATTTAAATAATATGAGTAAAATTGCTTAATTAATTAATTTCATTTAGATTTAGATGGATTGCAAATATATTTATATTCAAATGAAATTTGTTAAAGTAAAATTATAGAAATATAAAAGTTATTAAGTCATTTTTTAATGAATTACTTTACTTTATTTTGTGTAAATTATGAAATGGTAATCAAATTACAATCCGTAACATAAAGCAATTATTAATATAGAAATGTATGGAATTTGAATGTTTCAATATTATATAATAAATGTAATTATTATAGAGATAAACAGAATATATTAGCATTTAGCTCAAGTGGGGCCATGAAAATTGCAAATAAATAAAGATAAAATGAATTTACGGTAATTTTAAACTAAATTATGAATGTGAAAACATTCAAACGTATTTGTTTTAATTATAAAAGTTTAGAAATTAAAAGTACATACGTTGTTTATAAATTGTATAAATTATTGTCAAGTGGATGTAAATAATCGAATGGATAAATACAAATCGTTTTAAATAAACGTGACGATTTAGTATACTTGGATGCACAATCGATGTTGGCTCGTCTTTAGAGGGAATTATCTAATATCAAAAAGCGACTGGCTTTGGTTATTGTTTCGTTGTGTTAACGTCGCACCTGATTTGCACTAACATTTTATTTTTTCGTCGTTGCTGTTGTCGATGTTGTTGTTGTTGGAGCGAAAACGAGTGAGTCACGAAAACAAGGAAGTAAATGGAACTGCTAGATTCGTAAACTACTTTTGAAATTAATGAAATTAAACAATTTGAAAAAAAAAGAAATAATGTGAACTTGAAATTAATTACAAAAAAAAAATAATAAAAGAAGAACTGTAATTGCGGATCGGCACACGCGGCGTGTTAAAAGTTAAAGAAGAAGGTATGATGATTTAATGGCACGGACGTGCTGCATCTCGCCGTCTGGAGCCTCGAGTTGGCACTGATGTTGTTGTATCATGAGACATGAGAGATCGCGTGTCGCGGTTTGGACCGTAGAGGTAGAGGGACTCGGCAACGGCGACCGACTGAATGGGATATGAATGGGAAGAGGAGAGAACCTTCTCCTAGAAAACCCACCAACAACTAGATATGCACACACGCAGCACTGCACATACACACACACACCTTCTTCGTGAGTGTATCTCTCTTATCACCCGGTTTCCATCATAAAGGAAAACCTACGGAAGTCCGCGTGGTTTCTCTTCCTTCTGACGTTTCAAGGCTCCGTCCTTTCTTTTCCGAACGACCACGAGCATTGTTTTCAGTGTCGGTTTCATTACTCATCTGAAATTCAAATCCGATCCAGCTCCTCACAACAAAAGGGCCACCCTTTAATAAGTCAGATACGAAATGACACCTTATTTATTGTAAAACTCGTTTTAGGTCATTGCTTAAATTACTGTTCCTTTTTTAAGTAATAGTTTTCATAGGTTACAATCATTATATTTCACATTTATATAACTATTATTACAACAATGAATAACATACATATCTTTACGTTTTTAACTAATTAACTGCAGAATATATTCAAAAAATATAATTTGTTTTCAATAAAAATGAGAAAATTTTATAAATTATCCAGAAACCTCACATCAACGCTTTACGAATTACAGATATGAAAAGTAAAATTTAGAAATAACGATCTAATTTTTAGACCATTTTAATTTACTTTGATATTAACTAAGGAAATAAGTAAGAAAATTCTAGTGAAACTTGCAAGAGAATAGTCAAATATTTTCTTAATGAAAAAAAAGCAGTTTTATTCATATTATAAAGTGAACATAATGCAATCTGATATATGTATTAATTCGTACTATTTTTGTAGAACGTTGTTAATTAGTTATAGTGTGCAATTAATAATTCAGCAAAAATCTTGTATTCTAGCAACTTTACTACAAGAGCTACAAAAAAATATTATAAATAAATAATTCAGATGATGAAATCTAGAATTATTTAAAGAACAGTAGATTTCAAATTACAAAAACTTATTAGTTATTAATTAGCTTCTATTACTTTTAATATATTAATAGTATCTATACCGTACATAATAACAATTTAGATTTAGTAAAAACCATTGTAAAATTGTGAAATATTTCTATAAAGCACTGATAAACATATGTCCTATCATTTAATCGCTAAGTAAACAATACGGAAATAGTGCAATTTGTGAAATCGGTAAAGTTACAATTTCTTCATAGGTGTGCCCCAATTATTGTAGTCCAAAGTGCGAGGAGTATGTATTGTTTGATAACTACATCGTTTGTACGCAAAAATTTACTATGTGTACACCCATACCTGGCTATACGGCCGCTCCTTATACGGCATTTTGATATAACGGCCCTCTTCAATTAAGGCATGATTTCGATTTACGGCCTAAAATGTTTCGTACATGTAAATGTAGCCAATCTTGCGCAAGCGCAATAATTGATTCGTTATACGGCTTTTCGCTTTACAGCCAAGTTTCGTGGAACGTATCTAGGCCGTAAAGCGAGGTAGTAATAACTACTAAAACAAGAATAAATTTTAAATTCTTTTAAAATTACATATAAAATACATATTTTTGCAGAAATTATAATTGTTAAACACAATATATTATAGTTTAATAAATATTATCCCTAAGTCACTAATAAAAAATCCACTTGCTATGACTAATTATAAGTGTTCATTAACTCTCTTTGCAAAGAACAAGTGAAACTCTTATCATTTATTTCTATGATAATATTGAAATTAGTTTAATTCATTTTATAATAAATACTATTACTTTAAAACACTTTCATATTATTATACGTTTTTAATGAATATTTCTTGGAATCCACGTTCATAATTGATTTGTATCATAAAACGTAAATAAATACGTGTTAACGCATTGATTTCATTTACCAATTAATGAAACCTCAAATTCAATTCAACAAAATTACACACACACATCATAATTCATTCATCAAAGTGTTTAATTAACGGATCCATTACCATAGAGTTTATGTCCAATTTCGCTGATATCGTTCAATCTGTCCCAAATACGGATTTGAAATAAACGACAAATTCAAGACGTTCCTCGTTATAAATTGATGTTCCACTCGGGAATTTACGATGCAGTTTTTATGTACTCGACGGAAAAAAAAACTTAATTAGATAATACGCCGTGAAGAGTTACAACGCGCGGTGCGTCAACTCTAAAAGTCCATAAACCGAATCCCACGTCGGATTCGTATTTGATAAATTTAACGCGAGATACACCTTATCGCCGCCTCGCGATTACGTTTAACATCAATTTAATTTAATTAGATCATTAAAATATCAACAATTTCTCAACGGAATATTCGAATATTTTGTCTTACCTTAATTGGTTTACCTTAATCAGATTTTATGTATTCCTTCGATCCAACAATTCCTAAGAGTTCATCGAGGCCTAAAGACTTCCTGGTCGACAGTTAAACGAGGATACAGTGATACAAAGTATACTTGTCTATTAAATGGATGTTTATAATCCATTAACTTTTGTCATGCAAATCTTGTGGCTTATGTTAAGTAATGATATTGCAAGCGAGAATGTGTAGTGGATGGATAGTGCGGCAAAGGCAATACGTTGTTTAGGCCTATTAACCTTTGGGCTAACAGATCTTTCGAACCTACTTCTTTTGCAAATAAGAGGAGAAGAAAAAAAGAAGCGAAAAGCACGCATTTCACGTAAGCAAATGCACTTACCGCTGATGGATTTATGCGAATGGAATACATTTCGTGTACGTCCTTTTAAATGTAATGTAAACCGCTAATTTCAATCATTCAATTAGGAAGTGCTCACATCGCGATTTCGTGCTTTTATTTCGTTATGCGCAATTAGGAATTTCATTACGAATAATGGTAATCTATTTAAGGCCAATGAAAATTAATGCACGGCGTATAGCTTAATTAAATTTCGAAAGGCTAAAGGGTCTAATTTGTATTTATCCCAACGGCACTCGTGAGAACATGAAATAAACATTTGCAAAGCGCGATGCACACTGCAACAATTTTCATAATTAAACGCAAGATTGACGTGGCATACAACTGCAAACAGAGTAATTTGTAAAAAAATCAATAGATGGCGTATCAATAAATTGAAGAAAAAATGATGATAAGTTACGGATTTCTTTTAAAATTAAGAAAGAAGTATTACAGAAAGTGATTGGATAAGTAGTTAATTTAAATAATGAAAAATTATTTCATGAGAACATGAAATAAACTCCAACAACTTTTATAATTACACGTAAGAAACCTTTCTAAACCATCTATCAGAGAGTAAATCGCACAAATTATCACTAGTATCATTAATATAAAGTAATATTAATAAAACTAAATGGAATTTAAAGACAAACTATATCTTTAAGATCTACAGATTTAAAGTTAAAGTTAAGCAATCCGTGTTTCTGAAAGTGACTGGATAAAATGGTGATTATTTTCATTCAATTTCGTAAGACTACAAGGTATAATATGCATTTATCCTGGCTTGAGAGAACATGAAATAAACATTTGCAAAGCTCCATGCACACTATAACAACTTCATAAATAAAAGTGAAATAGCTGTTATTTACAGTTCTATCAAAGAATGATTCGCCATAATTCTCAATAGATCAGTAAAATAAAGTAAAATTGTAAAACAAGTGTAGTTAAAGATATATCAAATATTCAGATTTACAATTATAGTTAAACAATTCATGTTAAAGTTAATAACTAGAGTGAGTTACGTATTTTTTTAGACTAGAGGTCTAATTTGTATTGTAATCTACTCGTAAAACCAAGAAGAAAATATTCAATACTGTAGCAACTTTTTTAAATAAACGAAATACACCCAAACCTCGCTATACGGCCGCTCTTTATAGGTCCCTTTGAAGGGCCCTCTTCAATTAAGGTACGTTTTCGATTTACGGCCTAAAATGTTTCGATATAACGGCAAAATATTTTTTTCATGACAATATATCTATTTAGCAAGCGCAATAATTGATTCCTTATACGGCTTTTCGCTTTACGGCCAAGTTTCGTGGAACGTATCCAGGCCGTAAAGCGAGGTATGGGTGTATTGCTGTGTTTTAGATTCATATCTAAAATAGTTAACGTATCAAAAAATTAGTGAAATTTAGTGTTTAAAGATTATAGTTAAGCAATGCATATTACATGCAGAGATTGGATGAGTTAACGGTTTAATTAAATTTTGATAGACGGAAGGGTTTACTTTGTAATTATCCCTACGGCACTCTCGAGAACATAACATAATTTATCATAAGATAACCTTACCATAAAGTTGTTTCAAAGTATTAACATATGCATATGAAATTTAAGAAATTGAAGTAACATAATCCATAAATGGCATACTATTAAATTGATGTAAAACTTAAGAAAAATGATATTTCAGGATCTGTTACCACAGAATTCTTGTTAAATGAAAAAGTTAATCAATTCGTATTTGCAGCAAAAGATGATGAACAACAAGGTCTTTCATAATTACATACATGCTTTATAATAACATAGTCAAATTGTAACTAAGAGTTATTTCAGAGAGAAATCATCAAACGTTCAGTAGATATTGAGAAAATTGCAATTAAACGATTAATTTCTTAATTAATTCGTTTTAAATCTAAACAATTGTAGGAAGATTTTCTTTCCAAATTGAAATAATGTTATTTCAATTGATTGCTTCATGAAGTTCTTAAGATAAGTTTACAGAATGAGATACTAACAGTAATCTCTTTCTCGTGTAGTTTGCTATTACTTTGATCGAAAAGTTGTATTCGATGGAATATAATGTAAGTAATAGATATTATGTAGTATTCAAGCATTCCGTGCGGTGTGTGTTTAGAAATATGCGCGGTGTGTGCGGTTTACATTTTGATGGGTTTCTGAATAGTCTGCAGACATGCAGAAACGCGACGGCCAGAAAGAAATACGCAGCAAAAACTAAGGTATCCACATATCCATGCATTAACATTTAGAGGGAAAAACCGTGACATTTTAATACCGTTAACTAAAGCATCGCAACGTGTGCAAGGTGGGAAAAGCCTTAGATCATAATACCTGGTGCATGTACGCCGCTCGGTACAACATAATAAATTTTCGCCGGCAAATAATTATACTAAGTAAATTTGTTAACGTCTTAAACTTCGCAACAGGAGAACCATTATGGATTTACCATTTAATGCGGAATACATTAGCCTCGGACGCTCAATTCCTAACAGATGTTTATTATCTACTGTTTATGCATATAATTTTTCTCTCGTTCAGCGTTCCACTTTTTACCACACATTTGAACGCTTTTACACGCATAATTCAATGGAAAACATTGTGTAAATATACATCATTTCATCATCACAATTTTTA
>JAFMTC010000679.1:784070-804999 GCA_018845635.1 Nicrophorus orbicollis | reverse complement strand
CGCTTTTACACGCATAATTCAATAGAAAACTTTGTGTAAATATAAATAATTTCATCATCACAATTTTTATGATTTTTTCTTTGAAATAAAAACAATGATAGAAATTAATTAATAGATAAATACTTGCGTAAACTAAACGGTGTTATTAAGTAAACGAATTTATCGTCAATTACGTCGACTGTTGAAAGAAATTTAAACGAAGTCAATAATTGCAAGTTATTGGCTTAAAGGTCAATGTTCAGAGGAGACATTGAACTTGCGTCAATTGAATTATTTTCTGTAACGTTTTTGCTGAAGCTCGACTTCCCATGGATCTTCCTTCGACCTAAGCATATTCTCCGATAAGAAGTGCTCTTCCACAGACGAAGATACTAATGCAAGTGGAATAAATCGGAGCGGCGATCTTTGTGAAAATCTAAGGCTGCGACGGTATTAGTAAACATAACAAGCGTGTTTACAAATAGCAGTTGAAGCGTACCAATTGTAGCATTTAAATGAAGACACTTCCACATCCGATTCGTGCGTTCTTTTTGTATCCTCGTTATTCGTTTGATGTGCTGAGGAGGGATGCTAGAAATAGCCGGCGTCTTAAAAAATAATTGACATTCAGGATGAAAGGAATGAAACGAAACGAAAGGTGATATACTAGGTGTTACAACGTCCAATTCATCATCCATTAGTATTGTTACGATATATTCACGAAAAATCAAAGATATATTAATTTATCCAAATCGATTGTGGATTTTAACTCTGTTACGAATCATTGCAGAATTTCTTTGCTTCATTTTCCTTGAAGATCGCAGCTATTACGTGCACCTGTTCCATGCAGGAACGCCCAATTATCTCCAATTTATGTCGACTTGTTAAGCCCAATTCTTACGTGCGCGCTTACTTCGAAAAGCGAAAGAAAATAAATAGGGAGAGGGGAAAAATATAAAACGAACGAATAACGCGCCACGAATTGTATAAAACCCGTAATTATATGGCGCATCCTCGGGCCCCAAATATGCGAACGGGATTATCCCATAATTGACGATAAATTCGAGGGAGAGTGTGCAAGACGCAGTTGCTGCTACCATAATAAGGCTCTTATATTTTTTTTTAATGAACACATCAATGGAATATGTTTACTTTTTCTTGCAAACGAAATAATAATTATTTGCAAAATTACATATCCAAAATTGTTATTCACGAAGTTAAACCGTATTTAATGTGCATGACTATTATCTTAATTAATCTGAAAATTGAAGAAAATCTCTCATAAACTTTTTTAAATACTTAATTGTTTCAATAAAACTGTATTTTTTAATAATGTTAATGCAGATTTACTAAAAAATAAATTGGTACTTTAATAATACTTATGTAAAAAATCTTCAATCATTTCAAAAAAAAGTAGTTAATATGGTATAAGTAGTCTACTTTTGACATGATTAAAACCTTATTCTTAAAACTATATATATTTGCTAAATATTAATGAAATCTGTAAGAATTCAAATAGTCTTTCTTCTTTTAGTAATAGAAATGCAAATAAAGCAAACAAATAAGAAATTTCCATTTCTCTTTGTTGCATTCATTACTGCTATTGCTTCATGAATGAAGTGTAAATAGTACTACTGTAATAGTTGAAGAGAATACATTTCTTCCATTCACTTTCCACTTTTGCTTCTCTGAGGAAGGTGTACTCAAATGATATTGATTCAAGATTTACAGTAGGAGTAGAATTTCATATTCATTATTCAACAATTAGCATTGTTTCAATAATAAATTACTATAACAGTAAACAAACATAGACAAAGAGAAAAATATCCATTAATTAATCACTATTTGCTTCAAGAAGGAAGTAGTACCTGGAGTGAAATGAATATGCTTTAGAGAAAAATCATTAATTTTGATGGATTATTGACTATAACTAATAACTAATCACCATTTTTCAATAAGGAAGTAGTAGTAGTAATGCGAATACAAACAAAACCTAGAAGAGGAAGCCTTTAGTCATTAATCGCTATATAATTACTTCAAGAATGGAGTAATGAAAGAGTGACAGTAATTCATATTATGGAGAAGATTAATTATTTATTAATTATTCAGAATAAGACATCACTCAATAAGTCTCCGGATTAAGAAAAACTTTTGTTTTTGACAGACCCATGTAATTTCTGAATAGCACATGTCAAAATTTATTGACAAATCTGATAATTAGTTTACAGGCTATATATACTTTACTAATTGGTATTTGTTTATTGAGAAACTATCAATAATGATTCAATAGTATTTGAAGATAGTAAATCAAATATATGTATACACCCATACATCGCTATACGGCCGCTCTTTACACGGCATTTCTCTATAACGAACCTCTTCAATTAAGGTACGTTTTCGATGTCGATATATCTACATGTTGCCAATCTTGCGCAAGCGCAATAAATGATTCGTTATACGGCTTTTCGCTTTGCGGCCAAGTTTCTAGGCCGTAAAGTGAAATATACTTGCAACATGTCAACAATCAAATGTATTAGTTTTAATATATTAATAATAGTTAATTAGGTATACACAACATGAACATTATTTTAAAACGCTAAAATATTAATTGGAGAAATTATGAAATGTCTTTGTAATTAGCGTATATTTTAATGAAAAGTAACTGTTAACCTGGGAATTGGCTGCTTAAAGTTTACTTTTTACAGCAACTTGTATTCATGACGTCTAAGCAATGCAAAATTGTTTACAGTGAATACGATCACCATTAATAATGACTTCCTAATGGTAATGTTGGCAAAAGATAATTATTAACTTGAGTTTATGAACTCCATTTCCCCCCCATATTTTAATCTCTCGGAATGAGTTGGCGAATTAGTAAATGTGTCAGAGTCGAGCTGGAAACGAAAATAAAGATAAACAATTGCGAAACGTTATCTCGATGAAAGTTGAGCTTCATTCATCCCATGCTTTATGCATGCACACGTAATAATAACGAGTTTCGAAATGGATTTATATATTTACGTGGTTCGGAATCGATTAGCGCCGTGTGTGTAATCGATTCAGGCCGACGATAATCTTCGAAAAGGATCATAAAAGAAATGGTAGTAATATTTTGTAATATAAGCACGTGCATTTCAAATAAAGCTATATGCGCTGTGGAGGAGAGAAACAGAGATTATTTGTCTGGGGCTGTGCTTAAGGCGCTAATCCGGCTTAGCGAGGACATTTTTAAAACCAGACCCATCGAGGAAACACGGAATACTTAGATACATATATATTTATACATATATCTTGTATGTATTATGCTGCTGATGCGACTCGGGGAAAAAGGGAACAGCATTTCATTAAATTTAGCATCAAAGAGGTCGAGGATGAAGATGAGAGGATGCCGAGGAGGCGAGGAGCAGGAACCGCCTGCGACGGTGAAGAAGTATTTGCAAGTGTCCTTTTGCTCCGTTTGCTGCTGGTGCAGTTTAACTCAGGTTGGTCGTTCGGTGATGAATCGCGTCCAACGTCAAACAAATAAAACGTAAAGGAAGTTGGGCTAGGTTTTATTGTAACGTAACATTTCCAATCGGTGTTATTTCGGGCGCAGCAGGTGACAACGGTTTTATTATACGTTTGGCATTGGGCACGCGTCCAGCCAGCATCTTCAACCGAATCTTCCTTCTCTTCACAGATGTCGTGGAGAAATAAGTGTACCGGAGGAATGCGTCCGTCCTGCCGTCGGTCGGGTCGACCGCTGCCGGTAATTAAGTTATGGTCATTATAAAGAGATTTCAATTTTCGTTATTTATGGTGGAAATTGCGTATAGGTGCAATTACGGCTGGGCCTTAATGACCACGGAGAAATGTGTAACATTTATCCGAGCAGAGACCACCCATCGCCTTCCCATTCTCCCTTCTCCCTTTCGCAGTTGTTAGCGAAGGCCCAGTGGGCACAAGAACCATGTAAACCGACGCGAGCAACGCTAATGATCCGCTTTTTGCCAACAATTAGTTTCTGCAAATCGACGCCACTCCCCGTCACCCATTCGACTGACCTCCATGGTCTCCACCCACATCACGGCACATCAACGCCATCTAATACACAACACATAACTACAAACGAAAATTCATCAATTTTCAACGTCATTTGTAGATTCGTCTGTCAGTTACAACTATCCACAATCAAAAACTTTTCTACATTTGAATACACAAATATCGATATGTTATATGCACTAAATACTAAGCTTATTAGGTCCCGAATTGGTCTATTTGTCGAATATTCATTAAAAAAAGAATTATAAATGACCTAAATACAAAAATGATCTCCTATACTTGTAACATGTCAACAATAATGACCTATCCTTAGAAACTAAAACTTACGCGACTTTTCGACTTACGTGAAAACCTTCAGAACCAACTAATCTTAGATAGACGAATTACTTCAAGATCAAACATTTCAAATGGTCATACCAAATAATGACATACCAGTGTATTTACTTAAGATAATGGTATAATTTGATATACGTGTTGTTTGAATTGATCAAGTAAAAGTAAATTTATCTTGTTTTAATGTAGAGATTAACTTTGCTTAACTAAAATTTGTTTGTTTTTAATCAGATTTTATCATTTCAAATAGAAACTTTACTCAATAATGAGTCTCAACAAATGTATTCCTTATGTAAAATAATCAATTGATTATTTGAGATATTCCAAATATAATTGTGAATTATGTTTTATAAATGTATTAAAAGAGTAGCAGCGTTTTGTTCAAAGCGAATAATAAATTCGCGCGCGGGAAATTCAAATTAATTTTCGACGATATTTCATTTGGGTCCCGCATCCTTTGCACCGAAATTGATGCGATCCTATAAATCCTCGTCAGCGTATCAATTTTTGGGCGGCGCCAGGGGAGGCGACGTAAATCATTCCCGAAATGGATCACTTCATCAGACTTCATCTCCCCCCAAAGAGAGAGAGAGAGAAATAATCATATGAAGAAGAATAAGAAGCAAGGAGTGAGAGGAACTCGTTATTATGCAAATGTTCGGCGAATTGGAGATTCCTTAAACAACAAAAGTGAGGTGATCTTCGGTTGGATTGATTCGGACGCCCACGTATAGAGAATTGTATGTAGAGAGAGAAAGAGAAATCTGATTCATGCAAATGATGTTCATTAATTAATGAATAAAAGATATTGGGCGAAACGTGTCTAGTTTCGTTTCTCGACGTTGTTGTTGTTGTTGTTGTTGATGATGATGATGGAAGTAAGCTGGGTCGGAAATCAATTTCGGCGTAAAAACTCATTGAATATTTTAATTGAGCGCCGATGCACGGCGAAAGGAAATAAAAAAAAACAAAACTGAAGAGCGTTGCGGATGGAAGGCGGGGAAACTGGTTTTGGTCCTTGATTGAACCAGCAGGACACCTTTGTTGCAGAACACAAAAATAATAAATAAGATGAACAGCAAAACAACAACGGAAAAAAAAAGAACAGTATTGGAATGAGGGTGAGAGAGAAAGAGAGATCGAAAACGACAGGAGAAGCAGGCAGTATTAATAACAACATTACAGGAGAAAGATACACTCTTAGAGGGTTTTGGGCCCACGCGCACTCCTAAATAACAACGAGGACAAGTGAATATGTATACAATGTGTTCATCCTATTTTCAATTAGCTACATTTCTCTAACGATATTTTCATACGGATAACATTAAAACTGTAAGTTAATCTATAGTAAATTTTAGTTAATTTAGTTAATAATTTGAACAATATTGAATCTGTACTAAAATTATAATAATCTTTGTCACAAATGTAACCAAAGGTCTATCGACCTAAGTCTTTTCGTTCATTTTTTAAACGAATTTGCGCTGTGCGAAAACATATAAAACACTCCCAACAGAAGAAATTTAGGTAATTTCTGGAATATAGCCAGGACATTTTAGAATGAATAATGATTTCTTAAATCAAAATATTGAAGAACAAATTCATAATATTGTCTGTATTGAAGGCATTAAAATATATGGAAAAGTCAACCGAACTACAATTACAAACTTAGATATTAGCAAGTACACTGAAGAATGAAATCATACGTTCTCTATATTGGATAAAAGTACACATTGAGAAAAAGGGAACAATTTGGTAATCGAAGCATCTGGAGTATAAATTGAAGATCTTTGAGAAAATGAAGACGTTGAAATTGTTTATTAGAATTTTTTTGGAGAAACTAAAGGAAACATAATATTATAATAAATTGTTGTTAATTGTTAATTGCAAGCAATGTAATACAAATTCGGAGCATTGGAATAAAAATGAATAAATGAATGTTTGAGGAGAAGAACGAAAGTTTAAGAATCACTCTGTATAGTAAATAGGCAATCGATGAATGAAACCACGTGTGTCCGTCTCGAGCCCGAGTATTTCACAAGTTATTGTCGTTACCCGTGTCGTAAAGGATTAAAGGATTGAAAAAAGTAAGAAATAAAACGCTAACAAGAGATTGAAACATGGCTTCTTAATTGAATCGTCATCTGCACCATTGCTTCCAATAACCGAGGACTCGAGCCGTCTCCGAATTACGTGCCACCACAAGAAGTGAGGAAACCAAAAGCAAGAAGAAGCAGTGCACAACACTTCAATTAGAAATTAGTGTTAATGACCTTCGCCGCAAACATTCCACGCCTTTATCACAATCACATGCGTTTTATTACCTGTTTACATTTCATCGCTGTTTACCCAAACGAAAGTGGTAATTAAACTTACGGCGTAATTAACAGTTCATAACGAATGGACACGCCTTCGCGTAACGCTCACGCCCCTGCCACTGCGATGACAGCCAATCGGAGGTCGCGATTGCGACGCCATCTATGAACATCTTGGCTGTCACGGAATGTGTGCAATGATTAAGACGATTGATTTATGGTTGCATTATAGGCAAGTACATTCCTAATGCGCTTTTTCCATCTGCTGCAGCTCGACAGGGCTTCTTTATTTTCTTTTCCTCCATGACGACGAGCCTCGTTAGCATAATGAATTTAATTTAATTAAGCGGATTATTACGGAATCACGTTCGGTCATTCGAATCGATCGGGAGGTCGTCCGTGCCCGTTTATAACTTTGTTGCAGGAAGTGAAGAAGCGAGAGGAAGTGAGCATATAGTCTCATCTCAGACCAGTTTGCGTTTATGCCAAGTCACAAGAAGAAACGTCCGAGGAGGAAACATACTTGTTGTTGTACATGCACACTGACTGACTGCAGAGATGACGAGAAGAAAAGGAAGATGTTGAAGCAAAGGCGGAATCGACTGCAGTAAATCCTTTTCGAAGGCACTTCAAAACGAAACGCGGCATATTTAAAGCAAAGTCCGGTGATTTATTTCGATCGCAAATTTCGAAATGAGCGGGACCCCGTTCTCTTAATTGACCGGCCTCATCAATTTCAATTTCGCTCGCGCTGCCAAATTAACATCGTGACTGCTCACTTTGCTCACGTTTAATCGAAACTTACTTATGTAACTCCATTCAATCCGTCCAATTTGCGATTGTATCATTTCACTTTTGACTCTTGCTCATTTCTTACCAACGGCTTCGACACGACAAAGAAAACAGGTCATTACTGTCCTGACAAACATATAAAGCCACCATCAATTGAATCCCTTTATAAAGTGAAGTTTAAACTGAAGAATAAAACACTTTTTACAATAACTATGGAACACAACTTATATTTAAACACATTTCATCAAGTTTAACCAGGTTTTATATTTATCCACAATTTTTGACATTACAACTTTTTCATGAAGCAACAATTCCTATATACGTTATATAGTCATGGTTACATAATAATATTAACTGAAAGTCATTACTTTCATAAAAATTTGATTCGTCAAATTATGAAACATCAAATTTATATCTTCCATTTATTGTTGAATACTTAATACACCCATACCTCGCTTTACGGCCTAGATACGTTCCACGAAAATTGGCCGCAAAGCGAAAAGCCGTATAAGGAATCAATTATTGCGCTTGCGCAAGATTGGCAACATGTAGATATATCGACATGGAAAAAAAATGCTGTTATAGCGAAACATTTTAGGCCGTAAATCGAAAACGTGCCTTAATTGAAGAGGGCAGTTATAGCGAAATACCGTATAAAGAGGTATAGGTGTTCTAATAGTTCAGAAATTAATTAGTTATCAATATAAATCCTTTTACATGTTTCAGTATAATTGAATTAACTTTCTTCTGTTTTAAAATATTGACAATTAAACGTAGATATGTATTTTTTTTAAATGATGCCATATATATTTATTTTTTAGATCTTTCAGAAATGAATAAAAACGTAATAAGCATAAATTGAACAAAATGATGTATTTATGACCATCCACTTCATACATTTAATGTGTTCTCACGTCGTAGAGCATGGATTAAATTTGTTTTCTAATACGTGCAGATGCTACTACTAAGTAGTCATAAATCTCATTAATTTATGGCCTTCATTTTTTCTAATTTTAACATCTTAAAAAAAACATCGCAGCAAAAGTAACGTAAATCATGTACGAACTGATTGATGAAGCGATGTTTTTAATCCTGAATTCAGGTCATTTTACAATTTTGGATTCTAGTAAAAAGCATTTTGTTATCTTGTTTCCATAACAAAACTGCATAATATTTTGAACGTATTTCAATGAATTAAGTTGATTTAATAATATTTACACTTTAGGTGCAAGTAATTATGCGAGTTACAAGCCAAATCTCTTCAATTTCGTTTAAATCTCAGTGCAAACTTCTAACTGCCAATCACTCGAATCAATTATGTATATTTTCTTGGCACCACTACTCGACTTGTTAATTGAAACTGAAAAGATCGACCACAAGCTTGAAATGCTCAACTTCAAAACCTATTTACGTCCTTAATTAAATCATGTGCAAATAGAATATCAGAATTTATTCAATTAGTTTTTCAAATATTTGAACAAACTTTAAATAATTGTTTAGCTCTAATTACATTTAAATGAATTAACAAAAGTAATTAGCTTTTGTATATGAATGTGAATGGATGGATTCACGCCTTTCGTTCATCGGAATGCAAAGAGCGAATAAACAATACACGCATAATAGATAATCAGTTTGCTTTAACCAATAATTACATAACTTTTTCGGGTGGTTCTTGCTCGAAGACTCGGAGATATTAGAAACCGGTTTTTGCACACGTGCACAGATGAAATGCAAATACTCTTTTCTGTTTCGTTTTGTTTTCAAGATTTCTTATTTGGTCGTTGCGTACGTTCATTCCTTCTCATATCGGATGCTGTCATCTTCGGATGTTTTGAGCATCGGAAAGGGAGACACACAGCTGAATGATTGAAAAGAGATAAAGCTGTAATTGGCATTCCAGCAGGACCATAAATTGCGTCCTCCGACGTAAATAGGTCAGTAGTAAAACGGTTTTGCTATTCGATTGTTGTTTATTTCTGCTGGATTCCAAGCAACAGCGATATTTTAATGAATAATTACAATGGTCTTACTTCTACTTTCGTCATATTAGTTATGCGAATAATTGTGTGTTTCTCCGGTATAAATGATTATAATGGATTATCATTAACGAGAAAATACTGCAATAATTTTACTAGAAACCAGTAACTTTTGATACTGGGGAAAAGTCCAACGATTTGAATTGTTAAGCTTAAGAAAGTTTACCAAGGATTTCCAAGGTAAATCACATCCGTTTCCAAATGGAAATTGTACAAGCACATTTATGGACAAAATATACTATAAGTCGATAAAATCTAACGACTGATTCATTTAAAATCATTACACATTCATTGCACGATTCTTGTTAAAATGAACATTTTGTTAAATTAATAGATTCAAACTTTCTTATAAAACTTTCAGTAAATTTTAAGTAATGTTCTAATAAATTAATCGATTTCTTTAAACATTTATATTTAATGTTAAACTGATTCAAATAACTGTTAAAAATTTCATTATTTATTAAATATTTCTTACTCTGATTGACTTTTAATTAATCTTCTGTTATGTCAAATTAACCGATTTTATAAATTAATATTTCAAATCTAATTCAATTATTGTCTTGTTAAATTAACAAATTCAAATCATTTGTTAAAATTATAATAATTTCTGAAACAGTCTAAGGTAATTCTAATTGACTTCTCATGAATGTTATGTAAAATTAACAGATTTCATTTTACATTCAAATAAAAAGTTAATAGTCTTGCAAAATTAATAAACAATTGTATAAATTATGAAATATTCATCATGGAATTCAAATTGACATTCTAATTAATTGTCTGTTAAATATTAACAGATTTTTGAACGCGTCCATCGAACGCACTTAATTCAAATGAATTCCGACTTCGGTTATTAATTACGTTCAATAAATATTACTGTACATGTGCCTCTCACGAATTCCACGGAAATAACACACCTTTGAACGCAAAACTTTATTTCGCAATCGCGAAAGATTATGTAAAGCGCGCGGCCGTCCGTTGCGCAATTAAATAGGGATTTCAATTTGCAAAGAAGTAGAAGAAAGAAGGAGAGAGAGAGAGAGGGGGAGAAAAAGCTCGAGCTTGGTGCCAGATTATTCTCATTCAGTTTTCATGTTAAATTATTTAAATTAATGTTTGCGCTTCACGCAGAACTTCCGGAGCGTAATTTAAATATGTTTTTTTTGTTGTTGTTGTTGCTGCTGTTGGAAGAGTATTTAATAGACATTAGTGTTGTCTACAGTTTAATTTACAATTTCTATTGTGTTTTGCTTATTGGAGAGGAAAGTAGGAACGTTGGTTGGTTTGTTGGATGGACGTGTGGAAATGAGAGGAATCTGAGGTCAGCTTGTCGCGAACAATTCACAAGAAGACATCTGAAACTTCATCAAGTGCTAAAGCAGTGCACCTGCTGGCCACGTGCACCTCGGACGACTAAAATAATCCCAACTTCGAGAAGAAAAAACAGCTTACATTTTATCGTAATGACACGTCTTCCTGTGCGGAACGCTCACTCTTATTACAAGCAACAATCGCTTTTCCCAACTATAAAATACGTTATTACAAATTGTTAATAACAAGCATCGAAGCTATAAATCAAGTTGAGAAAAGAGTCAACTTATAAAACGAGATTTATTAATATTTATAGTTAAATGAATGCTTTTTAACAGCATATTTCTTAAGTAATTTAATGAAATTTATACTTCTAAAAACAAGAAAACAATCAACATCATGTACATATTTACTAGTCATAATGTCAAATTAACGCTATTATTGATTTTTTACATCATAATGACAAAAAAATGAAATGGCTCTTTTTTTAATGAAATTATTTGAAGAAGTACATTCTCCAATTTAACATTTAATTAAAATAATTGCTGGCTTTTCATCAATATACTCATCAAGTTTCTAATTTTAAACTATTCAATAAAAGTAAATTGACATTTAATTGAATTCGTCTTCAATTAAGAAATATTTGCTCTTTCAAGTAAATATTAATTTATATGAAACGTTGCGCGCTTTGCGTGTAATTGAAGAAAATTGAAGTAGATTGAAATTGAAAAGCGATTAATTCGCATTCCGAAGACAGTACGAATATCGACGTTACACCATTGCGAGATGAACAATAAAGGTTAATATGCAAAAGTAAATGAAAATAGGAAATGTTACGTTAAAATATATGTCTTTGTCCTGTAATAATTAGCCGAGAGAGCACTTACAGATACCGTTTCAGAGACGGCATATATTACTGTAAATATATTAGTTTCGCATTTTATGACTAATAACATCTTTAATTGTCACGCAACTCCGCTCGAACTGTATCCGAAAATAAACTTTGATTTTCTCCAGCAAATAGTTACGAAATATATGACTTTTCATTATCTATAAATCAATTCAATGGTTTTACAGCTGAAATTTAATGGAATTATTAACAAACTGATTAGTTCCATTTAGATATTATGATATATAGGTAATAAATGATATACGTTGTTGTTGTTGCTATTATGGTGCTTCCGCACTATACTTCATATAATATAAAAATTTACCAACAATTATGTAAGCTTGTAAGTTCAGTTAAAGATAACCAAAATGGTTTATATTACTGTTATCACAAGTTACATAAGATTGTAGCATAACTTACTATAATATAAATAATGTTGGAAAAATAACATTTTAGATATATAGAATCTGTTATTATCTATTATTTGTATGATAATTTTAAATGTTTATAACTTGTTAGGTGAATTACATCAAGTAATTAAAGAAACTGCAAATACAAAGAATTCATGTAATCTCAGAGCGCTGCGACATCTGCAGGGTATACGTAACAGTTATGTAATGATGACCCAGTCGATGTCGCCATCTGGCGGTGCCACTTTTAACATTTTGAATTATTTTAAACAATAGTAAATTAAGTTACAAATCAAATCAAAAGTATGTTAATTGGAACAAAATTCATCTAGTTAATTGAAAAACAATTCTGGTAATGATGACCAGCGTGATTAGGGTCTGATGAAGGGAAAACGGGAACAGTGTTTTGCACAGTACGATGAGAAAGTGCAGTAGCACCAGGTGATGCAGGAGGTGAAAGGGCTTCGATTGTATAGTGATTAAATTGGACTCACTTTGACATCCGTCCGGGGAGAATCCGTAGTGGAGATGCTGACAGGCGTCGCAACGGAAGCCCTCGACGCCCGGCTGACAATCGCAAAGACCCGAATGAGGGTCGCAAATATTCGATTTGGATCCGGTCGGGTCGCATGTGCATTCTGTGCATTGGGCAGTAACATTTCCATAACCAGTCTGAAGAGAAAAACAGTAAAATATTATATAAGATGAAATATATGTACAATGTTTAGGTTCTTAATTCATGTTGAATATGTCACAAACATGTATTACTAAATAAAAAACAAAAATCGAGGAATAATGAAATTTTGAAATCAACGGCCACAAAGTGTGAGAACGAATCATAAGTTAAACTTAAAACTATCTGACAAGGCATATTGTATATAGTATATGCTAGAATAACGAAAACCAGAACAGCGATAAAACGGAACAATGACACGTAGTACAGGAATAACCCGAAGAGGGAAGCAAAATATTTTAGGGAATATAACCTATGGTTAATAATTATAATAGAAATCAATTTTAATGGTCTGTTTTGTCACTGTCCTGTTTTTACACTATTCTGTTCTTAGATGATGTTAGTCATCCGGTCACTTATATATGATAGAATATACCTTCAGAATGTGTAATGAATTAGCTACAGTTTCATTTTATCTCTGGGTGATCTGAAGGGTGATTGAAAAAAAAAATACTGCTAAAAAGGTGGAGCTGGTGAATTCGTGCTGAAATCGATAGACTTACTTCGCATTTATTACATGTCCTTCCAATAAAATGTTCCTTGCATTCGCATTCCCCAGTGACATTATTACAATTCGGGCTTATTGAGCCCTGCGGGTCGCACAGGCACGCCTCGCATCCTATTACCGGGTCCCCGTAATATCCCAGTTTACAGCGTTCGCATCTCCAGCCTGAAATACACACACACACATTTTTTTTCCGTTAACCAATCTTCGGAAATTTAAAAATCTATTTGTATTGTTTCTACCTTCGGTGTTGCCTCTGCAGCCCAAACATTGCCCAGTGATTCTATCGCACGGGCCACCTCCGCAGGTGCAAGGGTCGCATCGACCACCGAGTTTACTGGGCAATCCGAAGTATCCATCATCGCATCTGCAACAGAAACAGGAAGGATCGATAATATGATGATGGTGATGGGATTATGGGTGATAAGTACATCTCGCAATGGTCTCCGGTGTAGCCTTTGGGGCACTGCGTGCAAACGTAACCGGGTTCGTCGTCGTCGTTGCTCAAGGTGAGCAAATCCAATTGGCAGCTCGGACTGAAGTTGTTGCTCTTCTCTTCCAAAGGACAAGCGCATCTCTTGCAATCCTTTGGCGTGCCCTGGAGCGGATTCCCGTAGAATCCTGGAGCACAACGCTCGCAGGTCTCTCCCATGGTGTTGTGCTCGCAGTAACACTCTCCGGTGTCCAGATTGCATGAGGAGGAATGACCGTTGCAGTCGCATTTCGCGCAGAAACCGATCTGCTGGTGCGAACTGGTATTGCTGATTATCCGCACGTGTCCGTATTGGCAGGACTCGCAGGAGAGACCCGTGTAACCGGAAGGACACGAGCATTCCTCGACGGGGCCGTAACCGTCTTTGTAGTCCCCTACGGAAATGTACGCTTCCTCCAAGGATCCTTCGATCTGATCCGTGTGGAATTTGGCCCGCAGCATCACATGCTTGACGTCGGTGAGGACGCTCAAAAACTGGGCTCTGGTGACGAAATCCCCTTTGTACTCGGTGCGCCTCAACCTCGTCACGATGTCCTTGACGTCGCCGGGAACGTGATACCAAGTGTCCTCGAATTCCGCCAAAGTTATCCGGAAAGTCATGTCGCCGTCCGTGTACGGCTCATCTCCGCACGCGATCCTCATCCCATTTCTTCCGACCAATATTACGTTGGGACCGGTCGTCGGTTTCCCGCTGGTGTCGCCTCGCATCACCACCCAATGCACCTTGAACACCAGCTTTCCCCCGTACGCCTCCAACTTGTTACCCAGGTACTCTTCAGGTGCCAACCAGTAATACGCTTCGATCCCAGGTATCTCGTAGTTTCCAACGGAGATCATGTCGTGCTCGTCGAGTGTGGGCTCCTCCACCTCACTCACCGATATGTCACTTATGAGCCATCCGTCCGTGCCCGAAAACTGAACAAAAAAAAACAAACGAACAAACAATAAATCACGTTTGAATGAAACTCGATTGATTATTACCTTTTTAATTGGCAATTGTGCGGAGGCGCAGACCGTTGTAACTCCGGAACAATAACAGGATGAGCATCCTTCCGGATTGTTCATTTGCAGCGCGAAATGCCCGGCCTTGCAGTGATCGCAAAATTTCCCATCAACATTCCCCTGCAAACAATAACAAATCTATATACACAAACACATACACACCCCAATATATACAATATTAATACATGCACAAAGCGTTCAATCAAAAGCCAGTCGATTAATTATACCGTACGGTATTAATACGATCCAATGAACAAACCATTTATTATTACGTTATTAATAATCAACAATATTCATACTATTTACCCTATAATACCCCGGCGCATTCACAACTTATTCGAAATGTATTACTATATAAAAAAAACTAGCTATAAAATACAACAATTGAATTTAATAAAAAGAAAGTGGGCTCGTCCGGGATTTGAACCCGGGACCTCTCGCACCCTAAGCGAAAATCATACCCCTAGACCAACGAGCCAGTTATAATAAAATTACCCCAAGAATAAATATAAACAAATGAGAATTAAGTTAGTTGAGATTAAAATTATCATCTAATTATGGTATTATAACCATGAACCAAATATAGAGGTAATGATGCAACATACATTTATGCAACCAAGTATACTTCATCAAAGAGACGTATAGTTACATAAAATGTTTGCATCTTCTTATTTCAATAAATATATTCTAAATATATTTCAGCAATAATATTACTTACATTGTATAATTTTGCAAAACAAATAGTATTTTTTTTTAATTTAAGCTTCTATAAGCAAAATAACATTGTTTTATATAAAACTGTTTCTTAAAACTCACTAACACTTAAACTCATTATGCAATAATATTGAATGTGAATTACATTGTAAATTATATTGGGTATAATTTCTTATAAATTAATATGCAATTAATTTTATTATTTAAGTTTTAATTCTATTTTAGTATAAAGCAAATTGTGTTGAAAAAAAAATTAGGAAATATTCATTAAATATTGCTGTTTTTTCTGGTAATTCTGTAAAAATTAAGAACTTTATAATATTGATAAAATTAAATAATTAAAAAAATATAAAAATTTTAAAACTTAATGAATTATTTCAATTATTTTTTTAAAATTAATTTGTTTTATGAAAAATAAAATAATATAAAACAATGGAAATTATTGTACTTTACTTGACTGAAAGACTGCTGTAATTTGTATGACATACAATTTTACTTATTTTTACTTGTAAACTTTGGATTACGTATGTTAAATGGAAAACTACACGCGTGAAAGCAATATTAAAGCAATGTCAGAATTGAATGGAATTGAAGGAAATATTTGTCAGTGAATTTCCATCTTTTCCTTTTTTTGCGTACATATCAGGAATGCGGATTAATAAACCGGACAGAGGAGAGAAATTCGAAAAAGCACGGTATTAATGGAAGTTCTGAAATTTCATGTGCGAACAAAAACGTCGGATGAAATATGTTGCGTTGTCAAAAGGAAAGAGCGTTATGAAATATGAAATATCCGGGGGGTCGCGTAATGAAATAGTTCGGGTATTGTTCGTAATTAGTTTCTGGTCGAGATTTCGGGTTGTCGCTGCATGCGATGTTAGAAAATGCCATAAATACCTTGCAGGAACAGTCACCGTCGCAGTCGGTGTCGACCAGGACACCACGAGGATCGCACGGACAGGGCTCGCAGTCGGGGTAACCACGAAAACCATCGGCGCAGGAATCGCACCGCAACCCCACGTATCCAGGTCGACACTCGCACACCACCACCACCCCCCTGTCATCATCATCATGTTCAACATCAACATTATCCTCCATGGATAACTTGCAATTCCCGGTCGATCCCAGAGCCGTGCAATCGTCGCACTTGGTGCAAGCATCCCGATCGTCTGCGGGGATGCCTTTCCGTCTGTAGTAGCCTGGGACGCAGCGTTCGCAGTTGATGCCGGTCGTGTGATCCGTGCAGTTGTCGCAGACTCCGCCGCCTTGGAAGTGACCGTTCGCATCGAGGCTGATCGCGGCTCGGTCGACCTCTTCGTCGTAGTGGCAGCTGGTGGCGTGTCCGTGGCAGTTGCAGGGCATGCAGAGCCTCGCGTCCCGGGACGTCCCGGCGCCCCACTGCCTCTGATTGAACATGGGACAGCATCGGTCGCAGTTCGGTCCGCACGTATGATGACCGCACTCGCATTCTGGATGCTGCAAACATTGGAAACGATAAATAATTAATGGCGGAGGAACGAGGAAACAAAGGACGCGAAAGAAGTTATCGGGTCAGTCGCGATCCGTTTCCCACAAGATGCCAATCAAATGAAGCCCAAATAAAGGCCTGCTCGTAAATTCCTTTCGAGGAAAAACGAGGAGCCCAGGTCCGGTGGTGCCACTGGCGCAGACCCAACAATACTTATATGGACCGTCTCTGACTTTTGACTTCTTGCACACCACACCGTTCCACTTCAGATTACCATCAGATTACCACTAATTCCAATATCAATTTGGACACAATACATACATTTTGCACCTTATTACAGCAATACCAAGTAACTCAATTACACATTTATTATATCAACATATGCATTAGTAATGCAAAAGCAATGATTGATGTTTTTCTTCAAATAGTGACATCAACTAATTTTTAACTAATATACCCAAGAAAATGTATATAGTTTAGTGAAAAGTACGTGAAAATAAAGAATTTATGTGTTCTTATATATTTCTGAAGAACAAATTTGAATTAAATTCTAGGTAATTTTCATTGATAATAAACAATAGTTATAATAATTAAGTAAATGTGACTATAATTTGTATATTTTCGTTAGTCCATAACAAAATACATCAATTTGATCAATGATATTGTATTTCATTGTATCTAATTCGACTATTACAAAAATATCAAATGTTTGCCTACAATTTGTTTTAAACAAATATTAAATAAATCTAAAATTACTATTTCAGTACTAATAGCAAGAACGTTGGCATTTGTAAAGAATTTTCAATAAATTTTTCATTGATAAAAAGTACAAAGCAATTACATGCACTTGATCAAAATTACACGTGATATTTGTACGCACGCACGCAAAAAGTATCAAATGGAAGAGGAAAAGTATTAAATTACATTTTTGTACCTGATTCCGTAATCCGACAACGCGCGGCAATGGCAAAGTTTAATTTCCAGTTTCGAAATGAAAACATAAATTTAACTAAATGTATTTAATTTTATTTCAACTTTCTGAACTCATTTCACGAAGTTACTCTCGTACCATTTAATTTACGGATCAAGTTGAACGCAGCTTTATTAATTTATTTTAATTTCCAAAACGTTTAGCCCTTCAAAGTTTACGTTACTGATAAAAAAAACAAGTTTCTATTATTATGTTTATTCACAATAATATATAAATTAAATGTTTGATCTAAGGTCTTATACCTTTGCAGAAATAGCATTGTACACCTATACCTCGATATACGGCCGCTCTTTAAACGACATTTCGCTATAACGGCACGTTTTCGATTTATGGCCTAAAATGTTTCGCTATAACGGCAAAACAAACTTTTTTCCATATCGATATATCTACATGTTGCCAATCTTGCGCAAGCGCAATAATTGATTCCTTATACGGCTTTTCGCTTTGCGGCCAAGTTTCGTGAAACGAATCCAGGCCGTAAAACGAGGTATGGGTGTAATATATTTATATTTCTTTAATACTATTAAATAAAGTTTACTTATTTGTAGTTGTTGTTACAATTAATGTTATTAATAATAAACAAAATGATAATAAATCTTGTACCAGTAGGAAATAAATGTATGCATAATTGAAGTAATCTTTTCTGGCAATAAAAACTGCGTGTTATTTTATATAAACATGAGACTGTATCTCGGAATGTTTTCCTCCGGTAGCTGCGTTTCGTGGTAAAATGAAAAACAAAAACAAAGTAAAAAGAAGAGGAAAGAAAGAGAAAAAAATAACTAGGTGCACATGTATATTGCAAATGTAATCTTGGCAGAGAAAGAAAAGTCGTATACATGCATAATGCAGAAACGAAATCCATATTTCATCTTGCGTTTCCGCAAACCCGTTTCCGGAACGGTTAATAATTCAGAAAAGGATTAACGCGATTAATGTTGCTGCGGCAGAATGGATGAAATGGTGGTTAGAGGAGATGAAGAAGGGATTGCATGTTTGTTGTTGTTGTTGTTGTTGGACCTTACCCCGGATGCGACGTTGTGTCTGCAGCTTGCAGCGTGTCCGTTGCAGACGCACTGACCACCGATGCTGATGTCACGGATGGAATAGTAAAGTCTTTTGTTCCTGAAATGATCCTGGGACAGCCAAACCGGAAGTGGCTCGACCGATCCGCGTAATCCCTGAAGCCTGAGCCGCACGTACCGGGCTTTCGTGAACTCCAGCAGTTCCGGACTGGTTTCGTTAGCCCCCGGTCTTCCGTGGATTAGGAACGTGTGTATCTGAAACGATGCAAAGGGAATTAGCTCTGAGCGGATCCATTAATTTCAGTTTTTGAAGATCGCTGTCATGTGTTTCAGTTTTGATGTTTCGTTGTCAATTGATCAAAGCCATGTTTATTATTTTTTCGTTTGTTTGTTAGCATTTGTACTTTTGTTGTAGCCGTTTTTCTTGCATAATGCTTAAGTGGAATACAAATCACGTCTGGCTGTCCGCTGGGCCTCCCTGTAGAAACAATTTCAATATGATATTGTAAATAGGAGCGGACAAGCTGAGAACCCGCAGGAAATCCAAGACTTAACAAAACGGATGAATAATAACCGCAGCGAGAGGCCACAGAGAACCCATCGTCAACCATTTAACAAGTATATTCCTCACTGCTACCATTAATTTCCAGCCGAACGAATACATTTTGAAAGAAATCTTGTTCCATCGATCCGCACAGTTTCTCAACGTTTCGAAACGATAACTGTAACGCAATTCAATACAAAACCTACACGTTTCTATCAAAATAAGCAATAAATTTCATATTGAAAAATCGATTAAATGTTCTTCCTTGACCTAACATAAAAATATTCGTAATAATTTAAATCTAAAAATCTACATCATATCATATTAACATTCATAATTTGCTAAAGAAAGATGCATAATTTACGTAATTTGTCTTAGAAATGAATGAGTTTTCATTGATTTTTGTATATAATTTGAAATAGTTAACATAATAAACAATAGTAATTATGAAATTAAATAAAAATTCAATTATGTGTGTTTTATATATATTAAATTGTTTCAAAAAATGAAAGTCCAAAAACATAAAGTATAGTGGATTACGAAAGCTAAACAAAATTGTGTTAAATAAATGCATTATCACATAGACTTTATCGTCGAATTGTAGAATTTTATCAAATCAACATTAATCATTAAACGAGATCTATATTATCAAAGAACTAACTAATTTGAAGTTGTCTTATTACTTGATGCTTAACAAATAACAAGTAAATATAAGTAATTACTTAACAATAACAAGTAAATGCAAGCTAATAACAATTAAAAACAAGTAATTAGCTAATAATACAATCACTTACGAAAAAAGGCAATTTAAAAACACTTAAAAAGTATTTGACAAATAAAAATGTCAAGTATTGATTTGTATGAAAATGTTTCAATTTCAATAATTATTGATATTTCTGAGAAAATTGATGTTGATGAAAATTGATATATTTGACATCTCATTGAAGAAGTTGTAAATATCATATAATAAATGAAGTAGTAGCAGACACTGAATGCATTTTGAAGATCTTGAAGAAATAGTTCAAATTATAGATGAAGCTAAAGCAATTACTTTTTTGGTATAAATAAAAGTTTACTGTACTTTAGTTAAACAAGTTGGCATAAATATAATTTAATTAACTTTATAATAAATAAATGATGAATCGATTTTTTATTAGTTTCAATAAAATAACTATTTTAATTGAAATATACACTCATATGAAAATGTGTGATGTAGTTTAAAATAAAAAAAAGTAACATCCATCCTAGCAAATATTTAAAATCCCTATTGGAATTATTCATATAGTTATGTTATTTATTTCTCTCCTGTTTCTATTTGTAACTATTTATTGTTGGTATACATTTTGTTGTTATT
>JAFMTC010000679.1:753044-782970 GCA_018845635.1 Nicrophorus orbicollis | reverse complement strand
TCACGAACGGAACGCTATTTATATATGACCATTTCAGACCGTTACTACCTTTGCTCACTCTCAACCACACACATACACACTCAACCATACAAACTTGCACATACATACATTCATATACACTCAGACACACACATCTCTCCAGATTATTCCATTTATAAGTCAACGTTTATAAAAAGCAGTTCAAGAGATCGAAGATAAATTGTTATAAACCATGATACGTATCATGGATGTAATCTCAATCCACTCACTTCTTTCCGTGATATCCTGAACCGAGGCTCCAGCTTGCATTAAAACCGACTACACTTTAAACCGCAGCATGTGACCTTTCTTTAGAATATAATTCTATTGTAAAACGTAACCGATAAAACGTATTACGAGCATCTTGCCTCTTATATACTCTATGCATTTCACTTCATTGTATATAGAAACTATTAGTAAATTATATACTCTTAACAACTTGTTTGTAACTTCTTTTTTCCACAAATTTAAACAAAAAATAATTAACGAGAAAGTATTAAAAATCATCGTAGAAATGTATTAATTATCAAATTAAAGATGAATACAATATCAACTTTATTGAGAAATATTATTTAAACAAGTAATTAAGATTCGTTTTTAATAGCCAAAATATATATTGAAAGTTCGATACAACAATAGTGTTTATTTGAATTTGAAATATAAAAAGTCATTAAATTATTGATAATAAATTACATTCATTAATAAAAATGGGATTAATTGCAGTTATTTGAGTATTCAATTATTAACAGGAATGTACTTTGGTGGATCATAACAATGTGTAAATTATTCACAAACTGAGAAGAATTTACAGTAATATAAGTAATAAAAGTGTTGAGATAGTGTTTAGTATCATTAGCTTGGAATTCCATTAAAAAAATACATGAATGAGACAACGATGAATGGATTTGGAAAATGTGTAAATTATATAAGCAAAACATCGTAATGGGTAGCGTAAACTGTGGATAATTTGTATGTGTAGAATCATCAATGAATCATTGAACTTTCACTTATTTCACAATCAATATTTATATTCGAGTTTCTTAAAGTAATCAAATCTTTAATTAAATATTTCAATAAAAAAAGTGTTGAAAAACTTTGGTCAACATTTTTCTATAATTATTCATATTTTCATCATTTGCGTTGTAATTAGTAAACGAAGCCGGTCTACAGGAGATATTACTGAATAGAGTTCAAATTATAAGCGAGAAAATTTTAATGAGTTTTCACAGAAATTTTCTCAAGAAAAACCTGTGTAATTAACGGTCCTAATTGAAAAGGTAAATTACAAAGAATTAGTATCTATTTGAAGTTAACAAAATTAGTATAGTGTACTTAAAATACAGTTATAATTTTGTGTAAAAAAATAAATATTTTTATTCGACTTTAGTTCTAATTTGAAATGTGTCAGATTTGGAATTTCTCTCTAAAACTGACGTTTATCTTTATTACTTTATATATATATATTTCCTTTCACTCTCTGAAAGCTTTTAAGACGAAACGAAAGCTTTCTATGGGCAGAAAGAAATAATTTCGAGATGAATGGCAATAAATGCGAACGGGATTGCGAAGAAAGCATAATTAGTTTGGGAGGAAACGGCCTATTTAAAGCAATTAATCAATATAACACAAAGGGCAATTTAATAATGAACACACAGAGGGTTTTGTGAGGCGGAGCGAGAGAACCAGAAGCTCGAGCAGGAGGTTCTTAGAATAATGCTCTCTCTGTGTGATTGGAACAGCTGAATTTGTGGACCGGTGCGCTCTGCTCGGTGGACTCGGTCTATAAATACAATTTACCGAGAACGGACCGACGATTCCCGCAAAACACAATATGCACTTATTCTTGAAACGATTGCCAGTCATAACAACTATGCCTCATTTTTAATAGCATTTACTCATTTTGGTTTTGTTTGCGTTTCTTTAGCGCAGTTTTCCAGGTGCTTACAACTTAACACTATTGTCAGTTCTATAAATAAAACATTTGAGAAAATAATGAAAAAGTATTAATACAACATTCATACAATTATAAGAACAAGAAAACATAATTACTACCACTGCTGCAAAGGGCTGTAGACCATAGGTCTATATGCCCTAATTGTATCATTAAAATACAAACAATTTAAATTACTAAATCATTTAATGTTTACTACAACAAGAACTATTAAATTACATAGATTAACAAGAAATTGATCAAACTAATTAATAAAGTATTTTCATAATATTGTAAATTTTCAGATCATTGAAATATTTCAAAACTTTTGATCTAGCAAAATATAAATTCATCATCATTAATTAACTGTTGAGAATAAAAGTACATATACAAAAATGCACTTTAGCTAGTTAAAGAGTGTGTCGATGCGGAAAGCTTTTAGTCTCCAATTAATATTTCATTATGTGTAATGTGAAAAGAAAGTCCTTGCAGCGATATCCCAGTTACGTTCTACATTTTACGAGTTATTGAGAAGTCATTAAATAATTATCAACGAAAAGTTCCGTGGTCCGAAAAAGTCTTAAGTAGTCGTGAGCAATAAGCAACTGAATTGATATTTCCTTCAATAAATGTTTCTTGAACCATCCGGAATTCCTGCTTCGCATTAATTGTTGTTGAAACATCGCTCACTCCTACAGGGGATGACATGCAACTCGGTCTCTCCGTCTCCCTCTTACACACCCCGGTTAGGTGAGCGCGATGAGGTCTTCCGCCTCTGTTGGATTAGTTTCCAAACATTGATTATTCGGGGGAAATGCCGAAACCCGAAACGCAGTTTATTCAATCCAGCATTATTACATAATTATATTCACGAAATCTAGAGACTGAAGGAAACATTAATTATAAACTTGTTTACTCAATATTTTCAAAATTCTGATCATTTATTACGAATATTTACAAAGTTTCATTAAAAACAAATCAAATATATTTTTAGACTCAAATTAGGACAAACAAAATGTTGAAATACATTTACAATAATAAACTGATCAAAAGCGATTTAATATTTCTATTCGGACAGAAAGACATTTTTTGCACTTGAAAAAAGTGGGGGGGGGACTTGAGTTTCAGAAGAAAAAAAGGATACGAGGAAAGACCTATGGTCTATAGCCTTTTGCAGCAATGGCATTGTTATCTTTTGCACTTCTTCATTTTAGTGTATTTTTTATAGTTGTTGCAATACATTTTATTGTTATTATTTCCATTCTAAAGAAAGTTTTAAAGTACATTAATTGAATATGTTTTCCAGATTATTTGTCCACAAACCGTCAATTTTTAACTTTAAAGAGAATTGTATCAAAAATGATAAAGTAGTCAACAAAATGTATTATATTTTATCAATACAAAGGACTATTAACCCTAAAATCATACAATATTTCTATTATGAAGTTCTGAAACAATGTTTTTTTAAAAATTAATTACTTTATTATTTAATTAAAAAAATCTGTCGTAATTACTTCTATTAATTATGAAAATTTCTGTTCTAATAACTTCTATTAATTAATTATGAAATTACAAATTTCTTTTAAAGAAAAATTACATTATAACGAAGCAAGCATACATTTCTTTCTTAAACTTCTTCAAACACCTGATTTTTAATATTTATGAAAGATATTTTTTAAGTCTTTCACATCTTGTTACAAAGTTGTTATGTACGAGTTTTTAAGGCGCTTTTCTATACTATCGTTTAGCATTACAAGAATTATTACAGCCGTAAAATGTTTATATGATTTTTACATTGTCAAATTCACTATTATTTTCTTTTAAACGCCGTAAAAAGAGATATGTGCATCGATCTTACTATACATAAATTTTATTTTACATTTTTGTTCAATTTTTATTTCATGCTGCATCCGTATAATGTACGTGATATAAGATATAAATTCAATGTTTTAACAAAAATAACTGGCTATTTCTTTATGGAAGGGAAGAACTGTGTATAATAAGGTTTTCCTAACATTAGTGTATCTTACAATAATGTTTTCCAAGCTTTCACCGGAAAATTTTGACTTGTCATACAAACCTTAGAAATTGATGATGTTAAACTCAATGTATTATAGTAGTTGGCACACGTTTATGTCATATATCACGTATAGTGTGGACATATCTATATTTTCAATTATTGATCACTCACTACTTGGAACATTAAAAAGAATATATATTTTTTAATGTATTACATTTGGTTGATTTAAATGAACAAAACTGTTTAAATCATTGATACAAATCTTGACTTACGTCATAACAATTATGATTATTTGCATAAATACTTACTAGACTAAGAGTCTAACTTTGAGAACTTTCTACTAAGACAATAATGTTTGCAATATGAGAGAATTTGGGCAATTCCGAAGACTATACGAATGTACAGAAGTAAGGTATACTTTCTTTGCACCTTTTTTTTGGCAAGGAAAATTATATTTGTACTACTTAATACATTTTGAATAACTGAATAAATATTCATCAACTATTGAAAAGATGTGTAACTTATGTTATAATATGAAATCTAAAATTGCACTTTGCATTGGAAAAATACAATACATTTTGTTCAATACTAATAATATTCAATTAGTCAACTTCAAATCTCATTTGCAAATCTATTAATTAAGCAAATTCTATAATTGGAAGTGTTTAATATATATATATACAAACTTCGTGCAATAAAAGTATCATTATAATTGAGAATTATAAGAAAAGTGATCATAAATCTCTGTTGGGGTTTATCGTATCTGTCGGTGTTGGGGGAGAAGTGGGATTCGAGTTTCGTTGGATGCACAAATCGCGAGAACAATTGCCGCCACGTGACGTCACGCGTCCGAGATGCACGAAGTTGATGTAGTAGTTCAGAGGGAGAGAAGGTCCGTCTCTGAAATGCATGAGATTCCTCCACCTCCTTCTTCAGTCGCATCCTCCACAGAAGTGGGGGAGGGGGATTAAGGAAGAACAGAACGGCGAAAGGAGGAGGAGGAGGAAAAGGACAACGTGAAAGAGATAAAGATACAAAAAGAAATAAAGGAATTCTATCGCTGCGAAAAGGGTTACGATAAATTTAGAGCGACCCCTGTTGTCCCTCCACGGCTTTAAGACGTTCGCAATTCTACATGATGCGAAACGTGCAATGCATTTATTTATTCACACGTGCATCTCTATTTTACACGTCTCTTATTTTAATCTTTCCGGACCTTTGAACTCCTCCGCAACGAATGTACATAGCATTACACCAACGAATGCAATGCCAATAATGACAATTTAATGTTAGAATAAACACGATAACAGCACCGATTCTACAAATGTATTCTATAGAATAGTACTAACACGTTTTTCATACCATTTAAACGTATTTATCTAACAAGTTTGTGCCACAAATAAACACAGCTTTATCAATTATTATTTCGACAAAAAATTGAAGACTGTTGTCTTTCTCTCTAGATTTTTTAAAATTTATACCAAAATTTGAACTTTATTTTGAAATATATCTAAATTATACGAAATACTGATTCTACAAACTATTTTTTTGTAATTAATAATTACCTAATTTAAATAACAGTAAATAAAGAGAAAAAAGAAGTTTCTAAATTATTTTTCGATGAATCAATATACTTTACTACAATATACTACAACATATTTCGAAATCTTTTCATTAATTCATAAGCAGTTTTTTTTCCTATAAATATAATAGAATATCAATATAATTATTGTTATATAAGTATTTATATAATTATGAAAACAAAAAAGTATAAAAAAATCCTTATTACATGCAAAAAAACAATCCAAATCCATATTTTTATACAATAATTATACCTTTTCTTAGGATTTGTATGAATGTTCTTGAATTTTCAAATTTGATAAAAAAAATAAATATTTGTTTACAATGTTTCATTATAAAGAAATTCAATGCCTTTTTATATACCAAATATAGTAAAATACTTATAAATTTTCTTTTGATGATGTAAGAAAATATATTTATTATTATAAAAATGTAAATGAAAATGCAAAAATAGTTGTCTTAAGTTATTTTTCGTATTCTATAACGATATGCAAAATTTATCTTAATCACAATAAAGCGCATTTGTAGCATGTAGTTGAAGTAGTAATTACATCTGTAGATAACCTAAACAAGGCAGGAATGCGATGCCTATGCGTAAGGCAATTAATTTACGCTTATTTATTGGTTGTACAACATACAATTGAAAATTTATTGTCGGGTCAGAAACCCGGGTCAATGGCACTACGCGGATAACGCGTGATAACATCTCATTGTGTCCGAAATCTATACCGACTCCTTCTGACTGATTCACAAGAATTATTCATGCATTCTTCGTATCGTCCAATAAATAATACATTTTACAAGTAGATTTGGAAGCAGCAGCGTAATTTATCGTCGATTCAAAATCGTTTTACGTAATAAGAATATGCAATGCAAGATATTCTATTCTATAGCTGCGGTTCGAGAGCCACATGCGGCTCTTTGAAGGATTATTTGCGGCTCTCGTGTTCCCTTTTCATTTTTGTGCTATTATTTTAATACCTTTTTTGCATACCTTTTAAATACGTATTGGAGATTGGCCACCTCTGTTCTATACATTATTTTTAGTTATTTTGATGCGAGAAATTAATTGACAGGAAAATAATTTTGATTTATCATTTTGACATTTGACAGTTGTCACTTTTAGTTAGGGATTTTTTAGCAAGAAGCACAAAATGATTCAACATTTTTAGTTGATTTACTGAAACTACTTTCATTAACTTTTCATCTTTTTTTGCATCTTTCATGAATTCAAAAATTTCAAAGATTGCTTATGAATTGGGAATCTTGTCTTAAGAAAATAACATATCTCTATTTTTTTTAAATTTCATAATATAACATTTGAACTTTTATATAATCATTTATTTGAACTACTTTCATTATATTTCAGTTTTTTGTTTGGGAAATTAGGACTTTTGATCTATTTCATATATATTTATTAAATATTGTTATATTTTTGTTATGGTAAATCTTCAATTAAGTTATTGTATGTCTAAATATTGTATTTAAGTATTAAAAAAGAAGTGTGTTTAATGTTGTAATTGGAATGCGTTTTTCGGAAAGATTGTCAGAGGCAATTCTAGAGGAAAGTACGTGATGATGAGAAGTGCGCTCCATAAATCACAATTAATTGAGCATTCTGCATGTCGGGGACATCCGAATTTCATATTCCGACGATGCTTGCCGCAGATATGAAGCTTGAAACATTCCGGTCACGTCTTCGAGATGACCATCTCTCGCGAACTGCGACTTCTTGCGTTTTCGGAGGGTCTGCAGAAAATTACGCCTAGGTCGGGGCGTGAATATAGCACGATTTCTAAAGAGGATATGCACGTTCCTTATATATGTTTCGGTGATGATACGACTTGTCGATTCCTGAATGAAGTTCTCAAGTTAATTATTTTATTAACATTGGTATGACTATGCGTTTTATTGCTGCGTCTCTGATCCTGGGAAATTCCAGGTAGTCTCCCAAAAAAGGCGAATGATCGATCTGTCTTTCTGTCCTTTGGCAGTTGATACATCTCAGTTTGTCCAGGCTGTTGTTGCAGTCTTGGGCTCTGTGTCCTGCGGTTCCGCAACGCGTTCACGAAGTACCGCACTTATGTAATATCCTTGTCTGTGGCCGAATTCCAGACATCTATAGGTCTACATCTAGCTTTCTGAAGATCTGTGAACTTTGAGCTTTCTCTAAGCCTTTCTCATTGCGTTCTTCATTACCTCGTTTTTTATATTTCCTTCCTGGACTTCCTTCGACGTAAGTTCATCATTATTATCCTTTATTATTAGGACTGAAGGAGCTTTTTTACTTAATTTGGGATCCTCTCCCCAACTGATATAGGACGTCTTGATTTTTCAGCTTTTGTTCTTGAAACACTATAATTGCTCTTTTATTAGTTTATTAGTCTTAATTTCAGATTTAGCTCTATTTAGAGTATTTGGCTACAAATACCAAGATCTTTCAAAATTCGCATTCCATCCACTTTCTTACTATATACTTCGCTGCATTGCCTTCTTGATCTTTTAAAGCCTCCATGAATTCGATGGAACACTTCCTATATCCTATTACACTTGATGACTCCCCAACTAGTTAAGGAAATAAAATTCAAGTAATTTGAAATTGTTTCGAAAATGTTCGTGATGACAATATAGAAATTTATTGAATGCCGAAAATGATGATTTCAGTCTAAGACTTAGAGAACCTTATTAAAAATGAAGTACAAGATGATGAAATTAATGAAATAAAAAAATAAATAAAAAATTGACTGTGTAAATGATTTCGAAGGAGGATATGCGTTTTTTTACTTCTTGATCGTCTTTTTGTTTATTCGTTTTTGTTTTTACCTTTTCGTATATATCTTCTTTTCTTTTTTTTTCGTTTCATCGTGGAACAAAGAAAGGCGTTCCGTCCGTTGATTAATTTAATTACAATTTCCCACAAGATAATAAACACGAAGACCACCGCCCCCTTGGTTATTGTATTTCGCCCCCTCGTCGATGACTACGTACGCTTATTACTGGAAAAGACGGCTTTCCACGCACGTGACACATAGCCACGATCGTTTCCCATAAGTTTATCTTTTATCATTATTATTACTGCTTTGAAACCAGAAATGAGGCAGGAGGAAAATGAACGTGAGAAAGAGCGAGATGGAGTCTTTCGGTTTGGTTTATGTTGACCACTTAAAAATCGACTTTCGTGGGAAAAAAATCCCTTCCAGTGCGCTCTATTCTTTTACTCTTTCGTTCTGTCCATTAGGGCTTTATGATTCATTCACATCCTCCGTGGTCTGGACCAGAAACACAACGACCCACACACGACGAAAGCATAAAACACTTCCCGATTTCGAACATATTCGATGATGAATACGCATTCTTTAACATTTCTTTCGCCCCGTACTTTCTATTTTCATATTTACCAAATAAATTTCACGCTCTTGCTGCGTTGTTTACATATATTATGCATAAAGCGTGTAATTTATAAACGGAACGATCTCAAACAAATAAATAACTATATTTATATCAGACGACATTGAAAAAAATATGGATATAATTTATTTAAAAAAATGTAAATATATTATTTATAAGAACACTGCAATCCTATTTTAAAGTATTATGATAGAAATATCAATGGATATATCATATACGGATAGTAATGAAATCAATTTCTTTAAAAAAAAATGTACTTTTCTGGTACTTTTAAAGTTAGTTAAAAATTTTTGATTAAAACACTTTATGAACGAATATGTGCTTATTTTGGTCAAATTACTATTCCTTCTGGAACATATACAAATTGGTTTTTATAAATGATACTTAATGACAAACATTATGTTTCTGTTTGACGATTTTACTTTAAATTAAATAACAGACGTTTTCTTGCTGATTCAAAGTAAACGTAATTGTATGAAATCATTGATTCGAAACAGAAAACGTTAAAGTTCCCTTATCAAAAAGTTGGCAAGAAGATTGAAAGAAGGGCGTAGCGCGTCGGAAAACGTCGGGGCTTAATTAACAATGTGGGCGTTCTAATTTGATGCACTCGCAAAGATAATGGGGAGCGTCGCATTGTCGAAAGAGGGCAGAGTGAAGCGAACACCGATGTCGATAACGGGCTCCACCTCATTCTTCCTGAAGTTGGCCAACTCGATGGCGATGTTCCCCTTCGAGATCCAAAGAAGTCCACGTGGCAAGATAAATTTCGTATACAACGCGAAATCTTACATTGCTAAAAGCCTTATAAAAGCCATTGTCTGTTTCACGGCTCAACTCAACTTGACGTTGGATTACTTGGATATGGAGCATTTTAATTTATCTTCGTGGGCGTACGCTTTGGCTAATTTCATCGTGATGTTCAACTTGGTGTGGATCTACTCTTTCTTGATTTATTACAGGAACAAAGTGAGGAACTACTTCAGGAAGACGGGAAGTTGCACCCAAGAGATGCAAGGATGGAAATCGCCGCGTCCACTTTACAAAGTCGATTACATAGTGGTACCTCAGTTAATCTTTTGCGTTCTCATCTTGGCTTATCATTGCTACTCCTTCAGCGTTTACGAGTTTTTCATGTACACCCTGGGAACTACCCTGCCGAACATTGCCATCTGCTTAGCAATTTTCCAATTCATTGATTTCGTGTTACACACGAAATCCTACTTCGTTCATCTCAACAGAGAAATCAACTACGCCAAAGACACGAACAATCTAGAATACCTCCTCCACTTCTACATCCGACTACTCTCAATCGCAAAAGAGATCAACAAAGCTTTCGGCTACCAAAACATCCTGGTCATCACCAAAAGCTACATTTGGATTTGCTACCAATTGTACTACATCCTTGTCATCTTAAGGAACGGAGTTGCGGATCGCTGCGAATTTCGTAATTTCTTGTTCGCCATCTCTTGGAGCGCTGTTGAGGTGATCTTGGTGACAAGCATGCTGATTAGCTGCGACCTCACCAAGTGGGAGATCGATCGGTTTCGGG
Source organism: Nicrophorus orbicollis (assembly GCA_018845635.1). Taxonomy (NCBI): domain Eukaryota; kingdom Metazoa; phylum Arthropoda; class Insecta; order Coleoptera; family Silphidae; genus Nicrophorus; species Nicrophorus orbicollis. Next base: position 772,461 of record JAFMTC010000679.1, on the reverse strand, counting down.
TGCTCTTTGTGTCGCGCCTCGGGAAGACCGGAGGTGATCAGGCCGATGTAAAGCCATTAAGCAAATTGGGATCTAATCATATTTCAGCCTCGCTTTCTTTTCAGATTAAGAGATTACTGCTGAAGCTGCTCAACTCGGATTTCATCTTTAAAGCTCGAGGTTGGTTCGATCTCAATGTCGCCTTCATCTTCCAAGTAAGTTGATATTATATAAATTTCAGTAGATTAATTAATCTATTATAATTCACAACTTTAGAATTTTGTGTTTAAGTACTAATAATCTTATATTTAGAAAGAATATTTCAATTATCTAATTATGACCGAATATCAGAGCAAATAATTGAATATCATAAAGTACGTATAGTGCCTTAGTGTTCTCAAGTTTGGTATTAGTTATACTTTAAAACTACGTTGACCGAAAAGCTATCAACAAGTAAGAATAGGAGGGTGAAAATATAGGACAAAAGTTTTCGAATTACAAGACAACTTCAGAAGTACGTTGAAATAGTTATTATACAAAATAATAATTCTATTTTAATCAAATAATTAAGCAATGATTATAATGTGGCATCAAAGCTATTCATAACAGGTGACATAAATATCAGTCATGTGTAACAACTACTAAGTACATACGACTGTATAATCATGCAATTATTTATTGTCATTTCATTTAATGATGATGATGATAGTTGGTACAAATGACTGTCATTTATGTTTCTTATTACGAATAGTGCGGATGCAGCATTAAATACTTAAACTTGTTATCGTAAGCCCGATTTCGTTTCATTGCTATGAAAGTTAATAAGTTCCGCTCAAAGTAATCAAGTATTTAGATAACTATTGCTCCATGCAATCTAAATACCGTCGTCGAATCAAGTTTAGCATAATCTTAAAGCGTTCATCTCGAGCAAAGTTTTCCAACTTCGCTGCTGGTATGAAGATCGGAGGGGTGCGGGGGGCGCGCGAGGCAAAAAGAAGTTACGTAATTAATCGATCGATGATGGATGACCGCGGCATAATTAGGGCCCCGTTAATAGTTGGTAACTAACGAGTTCTTGTAGTTCCAGTTTATGAACTTGTGTGTAATTAATGGTCAAATAAATAACGATAAAATCGAAAACGCAACAAGAATTGAGCGCGTGATTTACGACATAGGAAAGAGAGCCGTGGATTTTAACGATCCACCTACCTACCCACTGCAACTAATTGCAGCCCGTTCGACGTTCGCGCGTTTCAGCCCTTCCGCACTATCCGATTCTCTTTTGTTCCATGCCCTACCAAAGCCTTTCTAATATTGTAACTTTTTTTTGTATATATCATTCATATTATTTACAATCAATCATAAATAAAACAGAATTAAATTAAAAACAGAACACTTTTGTTTTGGTGGTTCAATCACCACTTTGCACCCAGCAGCATGTTTGATCAGGAACATGTCGAAGAAGAATACTGATAATGGTTCTGTAATCACTCTATCTTTCACGTTAGGTATATTTCTGACTTTATGCTCGTGAATTTCCAGCCCTTCTTTAATTTCTTCCACTTGAAAAGTGTGGTCGACGAAGAACTCTGGTTGTGGTTCTTTTGTCAATCTATCTCTCAGGTTGTGAATATTTCTCACTTTATGCTCGTGTTTTTTCAGGTCTCCTTTAATTTCTTCCGCATGGAAAGTGTGGTAGAGTTGCTTCAACATGATTCTAAAACTCCTCTGTGATTTGATTTGATACGTATGGAATGCTACGTTCGACTTTTTTAAGAAGATGATTATTTTGGTATAGGTTTTCGTTTTGTTGCTTAATACCTTCATTTGTGTTCTTCCTACTAATTTTAGGGAGATCATGTCTTTGGTGATTTTGTCTAAAGCTTCCTTTAGCTCCTTTGCGTTAACAATATCTGATATGAATATTGGTGGTGGCTTTGGTTGGTGATCGACAGCGGATGTCAATGGTTCGGGTTCATTTTCTGTCGCCGTGGTGAGCAGTTGGAATTTGTTTCCTACCGTGATAAAAGCATCCATAGTTCTTTGCTTCAGAATCATGTTGAAGTAACTCCACCACACTTTCCATGCGGAAGAAATTAAAAAAAGACCTGGAAAAACACGTGAGAAATATTCACAACCTAAGAGATAGACTGACAAAAGAACCACTACCATTGTTATTCGTCGACCTAGAACCAATCAGCAACAACAAAGATGCCTATAACATCGAATATGTTGCTCGATACAAAATGTTGATCGAACCGCCAAAACAAAAGAGGGTAGTCCGTCAATGTACAAAATGCCAGCGATATAAACACACTAAAACATAGTTCTATAAGACCACTTATCCAATGAATGTAAAAAGGAACGAAATGTGGCTGCAACATATGCGCTCTTGAAAGACGCTCATCCATAAACTATAAAGGATTCTAGGCATATGAAGATAGACAAAAGTTATTACAAAGATTTAATTAATTAAAAAATTATAAGTTAATTTATACAGATGAATATCACTGAGTTTTAATATACTGTATTTGAGATAGACTGTAAATAAAATAAATGATATCCAAAAAATGACATTCTAATATAACTACTCTCTATTTGTTAATTGTAAAGGATATTTCAATTACAACTACATAAACTAATCCCTTTTTATATTCAATTACAAATTATATTCTCCACATCCATTCATTACTATTATCAATTAAAAACGGGGGAGGCGAAAATGAAACAAACGAACCGACCGAAAAATTGCCAAAAAAAAAACAGAGGAGACGTAACGAAACATGGGTAAAAACAAAACCACCACCACCGACGGGGGAAGCTCGTTTCCACGCCGTCGAAATAAAACTGTACATTCCTGTGTTTGCTGGGTTCGAGCTATTATTCCACGGGCTTTGTCCCAAAAAATTAATTGACGCTGCGGATTGTTAATTCTCTTTTGTCGCGACGCTTTTGTAAGCTCGAATTCCATTTGGAGATTTTAATCCGTGAATATTTTGCAGCTCGAAAGCGACAAATAAACAACGAACAAAAAAAAGAACGTACAGAGACTAGAAAATAATGGTGAAGAGGGAATGAACAAAGAATCATTTATAGTGTGATGTTACTGTTTCGGGGAGGGCGTCAAATAGTCAAAATCAACATTAAAAAACGATATTGTCATTTGTAGTTTGGGTAATAAAACAATTATATTTATAATTTTGATCGAATTTTCGTGTTGACAATACATTGAAATACATGGAATTGTATTATTATTATAAGTATTGTCTCTTTTTTAAATTGATTGATTGATGACGTGGGAAGAATGTTGTCTATGTTGGACCACTATGGCAACTTGACCTCACAGGAAAAATGTGTCCTTTTGCAACGATATTTACAATATATCCATTTGGATATTCAGTAAATCACCAGGTCGTTGAAGACACTTGTTTGGAACTTTTACCCATCGACAACTAATCCCTTAAAGACTGTTTTTATTAGGAATCCATGGCCTCAGTCCAAAAGCACTGAAAAATGCACTGAAAGAGAGCACAAATTCCTGTGGTGTATCTGGAACTGGAACAGATTTCCTTTAGGATGTGGACCGGCGACTCTAACCATACGGTTTTGTGTCGCCTAATTACATATATGATATTATTTCAACATTTACTTCATTGGGACCATGCTGCCCCTTGTTGTTCAATTTACAACTTACGAACCCCCTCACAACAACAGTTCGGATGTCAAAATTGTACTGTGCAGACCTGTTCTGCTTTGTGTCTAAGCAAAACCATAATTCGTTGTCTCCTAGGATGAAATGCGGGCCGCGTGTAACCACATGTTCTGCTTACATTGAGATCATGTCGGGGTCACCAATTTGTGGGCCAATACCTAGGCAACAGTTCGAATGTCAAGATTGTACTGTGCAGACCAGTTAGTAATAGATATTCTTGAAGGCAAAAGTAAAATGCTTATTTTAAGTAAACTAAATATTAGACAGCGGTCCATTCTAGGAAATTATCTATTCTGATTTCAACGAATTATCTTTAATATTCTCAGTTACGATTTTAATAAATAAATTAGATCATTTTTAGGGCATAAGTCAAAAAATGTGTTTATTCCAAATATTATTTCATTAACTTTTAGAAGAAAAAAAATAAAAATGTGAGTGGTCCAAATTAGGCAATTATTGCGTTATGTCCCGATATCTATTTAGAGTTCTTGATTATTGTTACATTTTCATATTGTTATAAAGCTCACATTAATTTAGTTGATTGCAATAGTTAGCAAGAATGATAATTTAAATTGTATAGTCATGTGTCCCTGTGTCTCTATTATTGCCTGTATTTTGGGTTTCAGATTTTGGGCGGTTGCATAACATTAATTTCAATTATGATCCACTTCGCTCCGTCGTTAAATCCAGACGCGGAATCCGCTTAGGACGAGGCCCCCGTAAGGATGTAAACAAAATTCGGAATTTACATATACGGAGAGGGTCTGCTGCTTCTGGTGCCGCTGATGCGCCGAATAAGGCTAATCCCGAGCCTCGAAAACCGGAGGACTTTCCCTTAAACAGAAACGGCAACGAATGTGCATCGTGTTGTATTTAATTGTTAATGCCGCATCGGGGGATTTCCGCTCCTTTATGGAAGAGGAGGACCCACCAACCACAGGGATTTATAAGCAATCCACTTACAAAAAAAATACACATTCGTATAATATAATTCGATTAACGTTTGCCTCTTTTTCAACTTTTTTTTCCTATTTGGTTTGAGAAGAAACGGAATGCACAATAGCTTTCGCAGATGGTGAGGCTTTTATACTAATTGTGCAGCCCACGTCGCAGATTCAAATGACGAGGCGACGTACGTGCACGGAGGAGCCTTTTAATTGCCGTCCTCCTAGTTTATAGTATACTTAAGTAATTGTAAAATAGTTTAAGTTCTGTGTTTTCGAGCAAACTATAAACGTCAGATCAACAGTCACCGTATAATAAATGTTACTTGATTTGAATGTACGTAACTATAATTGCCCATAATACAGTCTACTATGACAGTCGGGATTGCTCACTTATATATGTTGAGAACAACTTAATTTTACATTTAATATTTATCTCTTTAGCTTTTTCTATATAGTTATTGCAATGTTATTCAAATTTAATGTAATTATTTTTCAAACTTTCAATTGAATGTACTGTAATCTCGTAGAATGCTATATTCGTACTTTACTTAAAGCATTTTGAAGAAATGACAACGAAACGATTAGAAAGTTTCTGATGAATTTCCTATTTTTATACATTTAGTACAACAAAATGTACAAAACTTTTCAATACTACAATAAACTTGAAAAAGCCTAAAATCTAAAGCTTTCCTTTTCTGAAGAAAACTTATCAGAATATACTTTTTAATCTTATATTACAATATAATGCTGCTTACACATTTTGAAAACACAAAATAGTTCGAAAAACATTTCTGATCCGAAAAATCTACGAGAAGTAGCCCCAAATCCTATTAAAATGGTGAAATCCAAATTAATCTATTAAAATTATACAGAGTGTTTGGCTATACTTTATGCATGCAACATCATCATTAAATTCTACTTTGCATGAAAATTGTATCATCAATTCGATTATAACAACATTCGCTAAAAGCAACTTGTTTTGATAAATTTAATCAAGCCTGTTGCATTTATTGAATTTTTACTATATTATATAAAACTACTTGATAATTTCATAAGTTATTGTTAGTCACAAAAGTATGTTTAAATAGAGATGATAATTAAAGAAACTAAGGAAATATATTAAATTGATATGGTTAGAATATTTTTTCCCAGGATAAATCATATTTAAGATTTAGATTTTTGGTTAGTAAAATTAATGGTTCTGTCATATTCATTATAATTAGTTATGAGTATAAGTAGATTCCATTTATTCAAAATAATTACTGTTACTTGAGACATGTAAACTTGGAATCTTACTATTTTATTTTTAATTAGTCAAGAATGATGCAGCAGCATGATTAAAGTAAATTATAGACGTGATTACTCAAATTGTGTTTTTAGATAGAAACTGCAATTGCCTTTGATTCTAAGTAAACGCAGTCCGTTTAAAACCTATGACTGTTGCAGTTGAAACTCCTAATGAGTCAGCAATGGTGAAATTCCGGTGAATAAATAGAATTGAGTCTCTCTCTCTTTCTGTTAATGTGTGTATATACGAGTGTTTAACGTTGTAATACCCAAATGTGTTTATTATCCGAATGGGTATTGGGTTGTAACGTTGTCAACGTAATCGTAGGTGAAGTTCATTTAACTCTCCCGACTGCAGCTTTGATTTTTCTTGTCAGAAGATGATGCGAATTTGCATCCGGTCGACAAATAATTCGACGAGACTCTTGGGGATCTTGGCTTGGCTCTTGTGAATTTAGCGGTGTGCAGAATTAGCGCGTCGACTAAAATTACTTCGGTCGGAGAGCGGGAAATTTTTGAAAAACCGGACGGAAGACTGCGAGGCGCGAGGAGACGTGATGGACGCGCGTGAATGTGCATCCAAAGTGCTGTTGACATGGCCCCGGACACGGCAGAATGCTGATGATCTGTTTGTGTGTGGTCGGCTCGATGCTGCGGCCGTCCGTTACATAAGGCTGAAGGCTGCTTATGTAATGCATATTAGGTGCAGAAGAACCACAACAGCGACGTACATGTACATGGGATTAGAATTTTAGGAAATGGATACAAATAACGCGTCTCGAATCTGTACGCTGTACTTGACAAGTAACTTGTTCACAATAACAAAGAATATGTATGTTTGCGCAACTGGAATAGACAAGACTACTTTTGATATATGCCTACATCGATGCACTTCTTAGAGATACACACAAGCCTCTTGTTTATAGTCATAAATTAGTATTGTGACAGAGATAGATCTGAACTACAACTATAAACAAGAATAGATTAGAAAGTTTCCAGACCGACTTACAATAACATGAATTTCTTATTTTTTATACATTTAGTTAAACGATTTTCAAAAACGTTTCATTACTACAAAAATTGCCTAAAATCTAAAACTCTCCTTTCCTATAGAAAATTTTATGATTATTGACCAAAGGCTTTTACGTAAAACATTTCTATAATTTGTTTCTTTTCTTCTTATTCTGTTTTGACAGTTTTCTCATTGTTTTTCCAAAAATGTTCTGTTTCATTAGAGAACTATTATTTACTCGATTTTTTTAACTTATAATTCAAGTTACATGAAGCTTTACAAAACCAATTTACGCGTTCTATCAAATGTACTCATTTATTTATTAAATACGATTTGTTTGTCGTTACTTAAAAATTAATTACAATTTATTTACTTTGTTAATGAACAACAACTTAATTGCGATTTCACGGATATTTCAATCTGTTACTAATTGTGATATTTCATGTAAATTTCTATTTAAAACCAGATTGAAATTTTCAAATAGAATATCAATTTTTAAATATAAACACTCACCATCATGAACTTAATGTAACACTGCCCCACATCTTCCTTTTTACATCACTTCTTTGGCTTTAAACTTAAATAATTATTTAAAAAGAACAATTATTTTTTATATTTCTTCAACTCAATGACATTTGACATGCGAATATTACATTTGTCAGGTATACCAACTGCAATTTAGTGTAAACTTTTGTTTTAAAGTGCGTTGGTAATAAGTGATAATGATGTAATTCAAAAATTGAAATGACAACTATCATGCTAATGTTATATTTGTCAGACGTACCAACTGAAATTTAGTGAAAAAAATTGTTTTGATTTGTGTTGGTAATAATTAATTATTAATTCAATAGTGAAATTTAAATGACAGCTGTAATTGTATGACATAATTACTAATGTGTACCAACTTAAACATAGTTATGTCCCTATAATTATATGAAATATGAAATTATTTGTCTTATTAAATAATATAATATAAAGAGTAGAATAAGTTTTTAAAATGTTTGTTAATAATTGGTATTGTCTATTTATGGTGTATTTAATTTAATTTTGTATACATTTTGCATTCTGTATATTTAATACAGTTGTTACAGTTATTAGTTTATTATGTATACTTTATTGTAAAATATGATAAATTATATTTTTTGGTAACGTTTTTAAGTTTCATTCTAACTATTAGATTGTTTTACAAGCATGTCTAATGCCGTGTCAATCATAAGGATTGTGTACGTATTTGCATGAATACACCCATCAATTAGTATTGGATATTGGATGCAATATGTACGTTGTCACACAAATATTCCTCGTATCATATTTTAGGAGCAAAGATGATAAGATAAGGGTAGAAACTGCTTATGTAATGTGTATTAGGATCAGAATAAGGCCAAGAACAACGTAAGCGCGCATTCATGGGATTAGAAATTTGGGGAAAGAGGAAACGGCAATGATTGATGCGCCCCCAATATAATATTTGTATTTTCCGCGGGTTTCCTCCTTCCGCCCCCTAAAACCCTCTCGAAAGTGTCAATTTTATTCGACGGCGAAGAGTGATGGGTTCCTTAAGTCGCCCGATTGGCAGCAGAACACGTTCTGTAATAGACAGCAGCAGCAGCAGCCCCACTCGACCCCCGTTAATCTCTCCCCAACTCGGGGATTCCCCCCATCTTCCGCTTCTTCTTCTTCTCCTTCAGCCTTACTCTTCCCACTGTATACATTTTTTTTTCGATACACATAAATTTTATAAACAACGCCACTCACACAAATCCCTCCACCCCTCGACCATCTGACAGACATTGCGCCACCGGAATTTAAAACCACAACATCGGATCCGGGCAAAGGCAACTGCATATCAAAAAAAGGGTGGACAAAAACAAAACGCAAACGAAACGTGTGTAATACATTTTTCATTTATAATTTAAGATGGCCATGTTTCATCTACGGCACGTTCTCGCTTCTGATTCGGGGATATTTTTAGCAGGAATGTTGGTATTTGAAAATTATTACGCTGCCTCAGATGTCCTTCTATACACATCTGTTATTCAAACGAATTCCTAACATTCACAACTTCTTTACAGTTTCTACAATTTTTACATGATTAATTAATGAAATTATAATTAAATTGATAGATAATAATATTATTCTTTCAATTTCATTTATTTAATATGAACTTGTGTTATATCATTCAAATATAAAATAGTATGAAAATTATAGAGAAAGAAATCAATAAGACTTTTTCAGCAATAGATTTTTTGTTTATATTTCTTTATTTTATTGTATTACTAGTTTAGTAATTATAAATTATAAATATTTATTACATTTTTTAGTTCATTTTTTGATAGTAAACCTAAATTTGGCTTCTAATTAATTCAATAACCAAAAATAACTATGCAGTTAAATATTTCGTTTAAGATAATAATAATTAAAACTAATAATGAAATAAAACGAATCATGTGTTGTTCCTAAACAGAATTTCACAATTACAAATAAACAGCACTTATTTTCAATTTATTTGCAAAAAAAAAAATGCTTGTGCTTGTGATGATAAATGAGCATTTCCAGTTGATACCATTTATGTGAAGTTAATTAATTACTGATATGGAATATGCGATACGAAATAAAATGGGATTTATATAATGAATAATGCACATTCGCAAATGATTACTACTCCACGTGCATTGACCTAGAGCATTTTACATTAAATGAAAAAAAAGTATTGTATATACACAGTTTGTTATCAATTTTTGACTGTTATCTTGTTTTTTTAGTTAATTAGTATCAGTGTTAATTGGTATTTATTTGCCTTATTTCTATTAGTTATTGTTTTTTGGATTTACAAGTTTCATTTTGTAAATTAAAAAAAAATCAAATCTAATATGTTTTTTTATATAAAATGATGGAAATAAGCATTTACTTATATGTGTACAATAAATTACGTTAATTGTTAATGAAATAATTGATATTAAAACGTAAATCAATCTTTAAAAGTTTGATGTTAAAGTTTGAGAATTTGATTTATTTATAAACCATCGTATTTTCTGCATTTTCTTTATTATACTTTTGAACTATTTCGAATACCGACTTGTATGTTATAAAAGAATATATAAAATATAAATATATAAATAACAAAATAATTATTTTGATTGAAAGATTTGCTTTTGAGAAAGAATTGTCCTTTCAGCAAAAATTTGGTCAAAAGACACTAACCAAATTGAATGAGAGCAGAGGTAAAACATGAAAAAGTTATGAAAATTTGCTGAGATTACAAATATACTTTTATATTGGCAGTTATGAAATGAAGTGCTAATCTGCGGATGCTCCTGAATTATTTACTATGTTATAACGAAATTTCGTCGAGTCCCATGAATAAAGTATAACTTGTTGCGAGCTGAAATCTCGAGGTTGTGTCGTACAAAAGTAAAAGAAAAAAGAAAAGAAAATACGTATGTCGAATCCAATTGACAATTTACGAGGAAGTGGGTCGTATTTAGGAAATGCTTACGTATTGAATATAAGAAAGATATAAATGTGTATGGGAAGCCGATCCATTAGTATTCCCCTCCGATGTACCCGTCGTAAAAGTAGGAGATTTCTGCGACTCGTTAAAGGAGCGCCTGCAAGGAAGGAGGGATTCGTTTTATTCATGTATGAAAGATGATGGTGATGATGAAGAAGAAGGGTGGAAAAGAGAAGAGACGTGCGACATATTACTGACGAATTAAGAGTCTCATCCTCAACCGCTACGGCTTATGTATTATATATATATATTTTTGTATGTTCCACTTCAACCTAATCATCCTTCAACCACCTATCTTCTTCTCCGCATCACTTTTCGCATTCGATGGACAACGAGGTCCGCTCTCGTCCTTGGCTCACGTCTGCCCCAAGGATTTATTTAAGTGCGGTCAGGATGTCGCGTCGAGGACGAACATCTCCTCCTCCTGACCCTTTCACATATATATCTATATAAAATGCCATAACATTTTCATTTCGCTGTAATACATTTTAAGCCACCGAAGATGGTCAGCAAAGAGACGATGGACAGAAATAAACACGCGTTTCGAACAAAACGATTCCGAACAGATCTTCTCTCATCTGAAATAGGGCGAGCTGCGAAAATAAATAATAAATATACATTTTGGACGCTCCTTGATTTATTGCATTTGAAAGTCTATTGCCTGTTTTCGTTTTGGTCTGTTCTTTTGATCTCGATTTGCTCGTTTTACTACGATAGGCAACGTGCGTGCGTAATCCAATCTTGGATCTGCCGGACTTCGAGCTACTTCTACCATCCCGTATCCTATTAATATTAATGAGAAATTGTTAATTGGGTACGTTATCCAGAACAAAGTCCCGTCGCCCGACGCGCGAACAAAATCGAAGAAAAAAATGCTGCATCAATTAAAATGAAAACACGTTTATCATAGGATAGAAAGATAGTTGCATAAGATTATTTTAATTTTTCTACAAAATCGTTCATATTCTCTAATCAGTTTCATTAATTTTCCTATATTGTTGATAAATCATCAGGAATTCATCAAATTTTCAGTTGATTTGCAGAATGCAAATACGTTTCAAAGTTTATTTCATCAAAATAAATGTTTTCTTTTAATTATCTACGTTTTGAAACGTTTATACAGTTTATCAATCTATCAAATTGAAGAAAAAAGATTCTAAATGACTTGGACTGAAAACAAGGAATTATAGTTACATTTTCAGTACATTTTTCTACAAGGCCATATTCTCTGTTCAATATGTGTTGATTCCTTAAGAAATCATTAACTTATTTTATCATGTTTCTTAAAGGAACCAACGGGAATTCATCAAATATTCAGATTCTTCACAGAATATCAACACATTTGATAGTTTCATTAATGAAAAGATCTTTTATTTTAGTTTTTAAATGTTATCAGCCTATGAAAATAGAAGAAAATTGATTCTGAAATATTAAAGTGAAATCACGTTTGGTATAGAATGATTGTTCCGATTTTTCTACAAGACCATACTTCAATTTAATATATGATGTGATGTTTCCTTGAGAAATCATAAATTTGTGTTGGAATTTAAAAGCACAATTTAAAGTTTCTTTTCTTCACACATCTTCTATATTCTAGAGTTTACAGTTTCTCTTTTCTAAAGAAACCATAAGGGAATTCTGCAAATGTTCAGTTTCTTCTTCAAAATATCATCACTTTTGATAGTTTCATTAATGAAAAGATCTTTTATTTTAGTTTTTAAATGTTATCAGCCTATGAAAATAGAAGAAAATTGATTCTGAAATATTAAAGTGAAATCACGTTTGGTAATGATTGTTCCGATTTTTCTACAAGACCATACTTCAATTTAATATATGATGTGATGTTTCCTTGAGAAATCATTAATTTATGTTGGAATATAAAAACACAATTTAAAGATTCTTTCTTGAAACATCTTCTATATTCTAGAGTTTACAGTTTCTCCATCTAAGAATCTTATTTAGCACGTTGACGGATAGTAGAAACAAGTGAAGTTAGAAAATTGACACTATGTTTCACAACCACGTGCATACTGAAGCTGGAAGTCGTGTACAAATTCTACCAAATCATGATACTAGGCTTCTACTTGTACGCCGGTAAATGCACAGTTGCGCAGTGTCTAAAAACGACCGTTTCATTTTGGCGGCTATAGCCGTCATCCTATATTTCACTCTGACGGCTATAGACGCAAGTGTTCGTCAACGTGTTAATAAGTCAAGAAGAGATGACAGGTGTCACGTAATGTCAATGTGAGGAACACATATATTCTTAGTTACGTACAACAACAAACAATTATGTTGAGGCACGCAAAAACGTTGAGAAACGCTGAAATTTAGTTACATTTTATGTTGGTAAAACATGTAAATTCTCCTACAAACATAAAAAGTAACTAAATGTTTTTATGATCGATATAATACATAAAAAACATCTGAAGACGGAAATAAACATGTTTTACATGATCAATAATTATACAAATAAATGAAAAATGATCAATCATGACAATTGAGAACCATGTTTTCTTATGCCACTGTTCTGATTTTATTTGTTCTTAGTAGCATACAAAACTTTTAGCATAACCTATAAAATATGTATTGTATGCAATAAATAAATTAATCTAAGTAGGCATGCGTAGGTGTAATTGCAACTGTCACTTTAATTACGTAATAAACAATTACTACCATCTGCACCAATAAAACATCTCTTTAACACATCCAAATCAACAAAAATGAATCGGAATCAATTGAAACTGAAAACACGTCCAGATTGTTGGGATGAGATTATGTTCCGTAATGCGGGAACATTCGTCTTCTCATCTAAGTTTTATTTATTTCGGTTTTCCTTTCCTTTTTTTTCATTTAGAGAAATCGTCGAGCATCCATCAGATCTCCTGCCGTTTCACGGAATATGAACTCAGTTCTTCTTTTTTTTTTGCGAAACGCAACGATTGTGTTTCTTTTTTTTATATGTATTCCCTACACGTATAAATAAATATCATCGATGCGAAATATATGGACAAGGTTTGCTGCAAGTAGATGGACTACCTATGGTCTGCTAATTGGTGATTCCTCTGAATAATTGATGGAAGAGTAACTTGTTTTTGTAACAAGTCGAGGAGCTCTCTTAATCAGATCGGAATCTTCAGCACCGCCATTTCGCTTTATACTATATATATTTACTTTCAAAAGATGTTTCTCTATGACTATAGGAAATTATTATGAAGCTTCTATAAAACTTTAAATTCTAACGCAATAGACTGGTGCAATTCTTGTTTTGCATTGTGTAGAAACGAAAAAGTTGTGTCCTCGTACTTTTGCTTATAACTCATAACACAGGTATAACAAATACATTATTGAAATACCAAATTAAAGTAAATTTGGTATTTCAATAGTTTGTACTAGTTTTATTAAGTTTCGAAAATGTAGTATCTTTATATTTATTGTTATAACACTAACATTATCCATGGCAAATTCATTTTTGAATAACCAAATTAAATATAAATGTTCACTGTTAAAATCGTGTATACTGATATAGATGTATCACTTTCCATTTAGACATAATTCACTGTCAAACCTATAAAAAAAAAGATTGTCAAAAAGCAGTGTCTTTACATTTTTGCTTATATCTCGATTAATATGTGTAACAAATTCATTATTGAGCAACCAAATTAAAGCTGGATAGTCACTCTTTAAAACGTGTGTATTGGTATTGTTGAATATTTTATAGTTTAACTGTAATTCATTGTCAAAGTTGAAGGAACGTTTTTTTTAAGCATCGAAAACATTTTAAGCATCGCTTATATTTCGAAAACTATGGGCGACAAATTCAATATTGACCAACTAAATTAAAGCTGGATAGTCACTCTTTAAAACGTATATACGGGTATAGTTGTATGTTTTGTAGTTTAGCTGTAATTCACTGTCAAAATTGAAGAAACGTTTTTTAACCATACAAAAAGCAGCGTCTTTACATTTTTACTTATATCTCGAAAAATATGGGTGGTAAATTCATTATTGACCACGCAAATTAAAGCTAAGTATTCACTCTTTAAAATATATTCACCAGTATAGTTTAATTGATTATCATTTAACTGTAAATTACTGATAAACATGAAGAAATTAACTATTACGAATTACTTTTTTTCTAATTTAAATAATGCAGCAATATTAGAGCTAATAAACAAAAAATAACTAAAAAGATTGATTAATAATAATGAAAAACGTAAATATAGTTTGATATCATATGGTAGATTACTAATACAAATAATTGTTATACTTCTTAATAGAAAATGACCAATTGTAAATCGTGTGTAGTAAACAATGTATTACAAATTGCTGAATGCGTTTAATTCCCAATTATTATTGATACTCTATTTATATTGCTTCAATTAATAAAATAACACAAAAAAAGGCGTAAAGCATCGTTTATGTACAAAAATAAAGTAAATATTTCATTGGGAACAGTTCGACTGAATTATTTACTCGATTGCATTCCATGTTCATCGCACCAATTTAATATATTTTGTTGATTTCAGCCGAACTCTACGCTATTTATTTCATATTTTTTTCTAGTCGCAACATTTGTTGATGATACTGCAATATTATCATCAGATTCAGACACAGCATGTGCATCATATCATCTGAAAGATTCCGTGAACTTAGTACAGGAATGGCTACTAAAATGGAGAATGAAGGTCAATGAATCAAAATCAGTGCATGTTACCTTCACCATGAGAAAAGACTACTGCCCACCAGTGACTATCAACGGAAATATTATACCGAGAGCTAATAAAGTTGAATATTTGGGTATGCATTTAGATAGAAGATTGACCCGGAAAGATCACATCCAAGCAAAAAGAGAACAACTTGAGATTAAGTTCAGGAAGCTATACTACGAGCAGACTCACAAATTTCAAAAGAAAACAAGCTACTGATTTATAAGGTAATCTTAAAACCAGTCTGGACCTATGGAATACAGCTGCAGGGAAGCACTAGCAAATCTAATATAGCTATTATACAAAGATTCCAGTCGAAAAGCCTAAGAAGAATCATAGGAACTTCATGGTACATTACAAACAGAAGAATACACGAGGATCTTCAAATAGAAACAGCGGAGGAAGCCATTGTGAAATATAGTAGCAGATAGCAGCAAAATAGGCAAGAATAACATCCAAATGCTTTCAATATTCTTGATAATAGCTTAACAACTAACCGATTGAAGCGATGTAATTTACTGGATCTTCCAATGTGATTTAACATCTAACTAGCAATTCAGGGAAAACCGCCAGTGGGCGCTATCCAATATGAATTTGTCAACCGTTAAACCATTTACTGAATGTTTTGTTATAAAATAGATTGTTAATACAAACAGACGTTATACAAAAAAGAAAATCTATAACTATTATTGATATTTCCAAACGAAGTACTTTACGATTTAACAACAATAATAATAACAGCATCTTGTGCTTTTCCACCTTCCGAGATGAACGCATTCGAGGCTGCACAATAGTTTTTGTTCATCTCTTCAGATTTATATACATGTTCATTCTTTTTGTTTATCATTTGCAGACAACGCGTTCGCATTATCTTTATTTATCCGTCCGGAAAGTGAGCTCGTTCGCCTTCCAGACAACACCACTCATCATACATATCTCACAACTCGATAAACATTTCAACCGTTCCAAGGGACCAACAACAACTCTTCTCCCCTTTCGACTTCTTTCCACTTCCTCGCGCATTCCATCCATCCTTCCTTCCAACCATCCATCCATCCATCCATCCGAACGTTCAAATATCTCTCCCCTTCTTTCCTCCTTTTTCTCTTCGTTTTGCCCCTTTCGTGCTCACGGCATTTCCGTATGCTTAATCCTCATTATCACCTGCTCTGTCTATGATTTATCATCTCTCCTCTTTCCCTTGCTCTCTTAATTCCGGATCCCGAATTACTCACGCATACCGTTCCACCGCACGCTCCTTTCCTCTCCCGAAAGAAATTCCTCACGGCTCATAAATAACCGAGCTCAAAAGTACCGAAAGTCTGAATTAAACGGGAGAAAGAAGTGCGCTCTAAATGTTGGAGATAAGTGCTGAGTGATCAATCGACAGTGTTTCCTTTATATTACACACATCTACTATACATACACACACAGAGAGAGAGAACGCATCTTCTTTTCCCAGCTTATTAATGCACGTGTAGTTCGGAAAGAAAGTGGTAGCAGCAAGCTCATAAATCAACGATCTTTCCTTTATTTTTAAATTACCGTTTTCCTGAGTAGTATTCTTTAATGTTACTTTAACAGACCAATTTTCAAAAATGTTTCAATTCAATTTCAATTAACTGAAAATATCATTGAAATTTCTATTCATTTAAATTAAAAGATACAAATCTTCTATAAATTTCTTTACATCTTTTCAAGTTACCGTTTTCCTAATTAGTATACTTTAACAGGCCAATTTTCCAAAATATTTCAACTCAATTTCAATTTAAGTGAAAATATGCTATATATAAACCACTCAAATTTCTATTCGTTTAAATTAAAGGACAAAAATCTTCTGTAAATATCTTTAGATTTTCTTTATTAAGTCACCGTTTTACTAAGTAGTATACTTTAATGTCACTTTAACAGACTAATGTTTGAAAGCATTTGAACATCTATTTAAACTTAAAGTGAAAATATGCTATTTGTAGAGACTGTAGAGATTTTCAATGCAAACTATACTGAATCCGGACTGTACTATGCGAGATATTGCTACAGATTATTTCATTCTTACCATACAATTTGGTAATTTCTACATAAATTTAAACTTTAAATACTAATTTTATAGATAGTATTTAAATTTTACTCAACTCAATTTTTGCTCAACCGGACTGATCGAAGCCGTACTATTCAAGACATACCTAAACATTATATCTTTGCGATAACTATACAATTTCATATAAATTTCGATTTAAAGTTAAAATATTTCGTTTACAAACTTTTTCAATTTATTAAACTTTAAGTTTGTTCTGAAAACTGTAATGAATTCTGAAACTTTACTATACATCTCAACCGTTATCAATATCCTCAATTACAATGTCACTGAGTTTTAATTAATTATTTATTATCAATAACTGTATAAAAATTATCGCCTTCGGATGTTTTTTACGGCCTCGATAAAACGTTATTAATTGGTAATTATCTCTCCTTCCTAGCTTTTCTTCATTCATTCTCTTTATTCGCTCCGTCTGCTTTCTTCATCTCGTTTATCAAATGTATCAAGGCGTTATGGCACAAACAATTAGTATTATCGATGTTTCCCCCCATATTTTATGCTCGCCTTATCTTCATTCTCATTGGAAATAATAGCAAAGTGCGAAGAGTTAAATGGAAACAGATTCATTAAACTGTTATTAAAACTGATGTAAAGATTGAAACGAGAAATTGTAAAGAGTATTATACTTTTATTTCAATTGGAAATAGATCAAATTTGTATCAGAAAATCAATGTTTATTGTAAAATTTTGAATATTTTTAAAAACTTGTAACAAGTAATCGTTGATTCATACTTAGCAAGTACTGTACTCTAATTTACAAGTAATTTGTGGTATATCGTCTTCACTTATGTGATAATTATAAAGATTCAATGAAAATTTGTCTACTAAACGCAATTTATATATAATGTTTCTTGTCCCAATATATTTAGTTAGTATTTTGCACATAATGAAACAGTCAAGTTTTGACTTTTGACGTTCCATGTAAATTACATATACTGCAGACTACAGATTTTGTCTAATTACTTGCTTCACGATAATGTTATTATACGCCAAGTACTTGTCCCTTTTTACTTGTATAATTAGAAGTAAACAGTGTGTCAATGTATGCGAACACCCAGTATAAACGTACGTTTTCGAAAAGTAGAAGCGCTGTTTACCGAAGGGGACACTAATTCAATCAATTAATTATGTAAGTAAACACGAGTCGAACGGCAAGTTTAAAACAATGTAATCTCCTCAGCATCTCGATACCACGGACGCTGTGACAATTTCATCAGCGGTTTTAATCCCGTCTTCGGTTTGCACCAACAAACAAAAAAAAGAGCAACGAGCGAACTGATATGAAGAATCTTGAGCGCGATTTTACCCGATTTTACGGTCGGTTTCTTCGGGATTGGAAAATGTGGCAAACATTTATATAGTTAGCAATCTTTAAGCATTGCCGGCGACATTCTGCAGGAAATTGCCATGGGAAAATATGTCTTGAATTCCACCGTTCAGGTTTTAAATGTATATATATATATATATATATACGTATGTTTGTGTATGTGTGGTTTGATCGATAGCAGGAGGCCCGGTCTGCTGCGGTCATCCAGAAAAAAAAATGAACAAACACGTAAAGAAACTTAAATTTCTGCATGCGTTTCGCATTAGTTAGAGGTGCGCTTGCTCGCCTTTCTCTATTGAATTAGAGCTGATATTAATTAAACAGCAGGAGGCGCGCGAACTCGAAACCGCCTTTTCGAGATTGGCACTTCTTTCTGAATGTTTAAAGACTTCTCAAGACATCCAAGCGAAACAAGTCCTCCTCCGAAGCGAGAGGTTGTCCTCCCATTTGTATTCCACAAACGCTCCTCTTGGTACAATTAAAGCCTTAATGATGCACCACTACTCCTCCACTTACTAGGTTATCCTTTCAACCGAGAATATGATTTCGAACATTCACACCTTCTTCAATTTCTTAAGATGTTTCCACTCCAACAGTTGATACAAACATATTTCCTATAAATCGATTCTTTTATACAATTTCATCGAGTTATACATGTCTAAAACAAGGAAGTGACGATATTTCTAGCATACATTTGCTAGAACTTGATATGTTTTCCTTAGATCTGCAAAAGCGATTTTGAACTTCAACACCTTCTTCAATTTCTTAAGATGTGTCCCCATATAAACATATTTCTTATAAATCGATTCTTTTATACAATTTCATCGAGTTATAC
>JAFMTC010000679.1:693247-753033 GCA_018845635.1 Nicrophorus orbicollis | reverse complement strand
TCAATTTCTTAAGATGTGTCCCCATATAAACATATTTCCTACACATCGATTCTTTTGTACAATTTCATCGAGTTATACATTTCTGAAACAAGGAAATAACGATATTTCGAGCACACATTTGCTAGAAATTAATATGTTCCCTTTAGATCTGCAAAAGCGATTTAGAACTTCAACACTTTCTTCAATTTCTTAAAATGTGTCCCCATATAAACATATTTCCTATAAATCGATTCTTTTATACAATTTCATCAAGTTATACTTGTCTGAAACAAGGAAGTGACGATATTTTGAGCATACATTTGCTAGAACTTAATATGTTTTCCTTAGATTTACAAAAGCGATTTTGAACTTCAACACCTTCTTCAATTTCTTAAGATGTGTCACCATATAAACATATTTCCTATAAATCGATTCTTCTATACAATTTCATCGAGTTATACATTTCTGAAACAAGGAAATAACGATATTTCGAGTATACATTTGGAAGAACTTAATATGTTTTCCTTAGATTTACAAAAGCGATTTTGAACTTCAACACCTTCTTCAATTTCTTAAGATGTGTCCCCATATAAACATATTTCCTATAAATCGATTCTTCTATACAATTTCATCGAGTTATACATTTCTGAAACAAGGAAGTAACGATATTTCAAGCATACATTTGCTAGAACTTGATATGTTTTCCTTAGATCTGCAAAAGCCATTTTGAACTTCTACACCTTCTTCAATTTCTTAAGATGTGTCCCCATATAAACATATTTCTTATAAATCGATTCTTTTATACAATTTCATCGAGTTATACTTGTCTGAAACAAGGAAGTGACGATATTTTGAGCATACATTTGCTAGAACTTAATATGTTTTCCTTAGATCTGCAAAAGCGATTTTGAACTTCAACACCTTCTTCAATTTCTTAAGATGTGTCCCATATAAACATATTTCCTATAAATCGATTCTTTTATACAATTTCATCGAGTTATACATGTCTGAAACAAGGAAGTGACGATATTTTGAGCATACATTTGCTAGAACTTAATATGTTCTCCTTAGATCTTCAACAGCTTCTTCATTTACTTGAGAAATGGCAACACTTTCCTCCAAATAATTAGTAATTGGATTGGAATATAATTGGAATTGTGTTACCGTTCATTCTATAAAAATGATTTCAAACAATTTCTTGTGATGTTTCAACTATTTCCCCTAAATAACTATTGATACAAGCATATTTTTTTCACTTTATTAGGAATATACTTTAGAAACTATGAAAGTATAATATTGTAAGCAAAAATTCGATAAAAAATATATATTACATAATATTTTGTTAGTAAAATTATCGTATTTTCACAAAACAACAACAGTAGATCAAACTACTTTTTTTTGTAACAATTTCTGTGATTTCAATTTGGTTTCTAATTCCATCGTCTTTAATGAGGTTCATCATTCTTAATGAGGAGATTTATGTTACTGCTGAGTTACGGTTCCGTTCGGTTTAAGGAAAATAAAATCGACCTAGGTTAGTGTAAATTTAGATGAAACCACCGCTGCTGCAGACGGCCCGATATTATTTTCGACTCTCTCTCTGCCAGAAATCTCCCGACTAAATATATATGAGTGCACATTTTCGTAATACGCTCGTAAACCAAGAGATATTAACAGGTTTAAGTCATTCAATTAAATTTAAATTTCTTTAAGAACATATTCATATATATAAATCTGGAGACTCATGTTTTAACCATGCGTTTCTTTACAGTTTCATGTGCAAATGTATCGTTTCCTCGTATGTTATATGTCTTTGAATAATTAGGCTAATTACATTAAAACTAATTCTGTAAATATGTAATGAGTAAGAATGAAGTAAAATTTTCCTTTAAAGAACTAAAACTTTTCCTAAGTACTAAATATTGTGATATAGCAGTGATTAATTATTTCATACACTAAATACAATTCTAGAATCTCAAACGGAGAATCTTGGAAACGTTGCCTTCAAATAATTATGAAATATCTATATTTGTTGAACTAAATTTTATTGTTATTATTTGTATTACAAAAATGTAGATTGAAAAATATAATTAAATGAATAGTGGATAGTTTATAAGAGATTACAAACTATATTTGTTGTATTATTTCTTAGTCAAATGATGAATGTTGTTGTTAATTGATTTAAGTTATGATTTGTTGGAAGCTGTTTGGAATAGAAGGGGAATGAAGTTAGCTGCAAGTAGTTTGATGGCTACTTGCAGCTAACTTCATTCCCCTTCTATTCCAAACAGCTTCCAACAAAGCTGCTGTAATCCGGTTATTGTTATAAATAGTCGGCGTGTCGAAATGATCACAGAAAGCAATGCAACATAATATAGAATAGTGCAGAAAGAGACAGATTGGAGCCTTTGGTGCTGCATTTTTCTTCGTCCGGCGAAAGCAATTAAACCTGGTAATTCGCTTTGCGAATAGCATAAATACACCAACTGCTAATTACTTTGATATGAATATTTAAACAAAAGATAATGGGGAGTCCCAAAGAGTAAATAGCGTTTTGCGTTCGTCCTTAAGATAATTGCGAGCGGCGGTATGAAGAAAACGCGCGCGCTCTCAGGATTTCCAAGATAATCCGACGCGTTTGAAATAGTTTCCGAGAGATCCGACATGGAGCAGAGAGTACAAGTAGTAGTTGTTGGATCAGTAGAGAAAGAAGTCGGCAAAAATAAAACGGTCGGTCGGCCGTTTCCATTTTTGGACCCAGGAGACGACGTCGCACGACGCTCATTGTTGCCCTCCCTCGTAGACCAGACTCTAGACCAGATCTTAGCCGATGGTCTACGCAAAAGAATCAGCTATTCTTCTCGTAAACTGCATCGGAAGGCCGGGGAAGAAGACCACAGGGAATGTAAAGTGATTTTACACTCGAACGATCCGACCACATCTTCTCTTCCTCCACCTCCTCCTCCACACCACAACAGAGATTCTACTTACGGCAAATCGCGAAGCGAACAATAAATTGCCCCGCGCATTATTTTTTTCTCTTTGAGATGGCTGCAGAAGGAGAGCAAACAAGCGCATCTCCTTCGAATGGGAACAAAGAAAGAGTACTGAAAAAAAAACAAATCTTCCTACGTTTTTGAGCAAATAAAAGAGCAGACATAACTGAAGATACTTGGAAGTGAAATTATCCCTTTTCGTCTTGGAGGATTCGGCGCGAATTCCGCTTTCGTTTCGGGACTTTCTTTATATAATTTTTAGCATCCGAGCGCGAATTCCTCGCAGATCCTTAACCCAAATGAAGAAACCGCTCCAAAAAGAAGAGAAAAAGTATGTAGAGGCGAGTCTCCACGGCTCGGTGTGGAATTAATTGGCTCTCGTTGGCGATAATAATTATTGCAATTGCAATTAAGAAATGCGAAAAAGCGTTCTCTCGCTCACTCATTTGCTCCGCTCTTTCCGCGTTTTTTTTTGTGCTTTTTGCTTTTCTCGTTTCGTCTCTCCCCTTGTCGCTCCATTCGCCGACAGCTAAAGTTTTAATCAATCAATTTCTAAATTGAATTAAATGTTTAATTACACTCGGCTCTCTCTCTCTCTCTCTCTGTCCTCTCTCCATTACGGGCAATTGTTGTCGGCAGTCCTTTGCTTCAATTATTGACTACGGTCGATGATTAATTTTCATTTTTAATTACCTCGTCCTTCTTTTGTGTGCCTCCGCGACACAAATTACACTCGTCCTCTATTAATATCCAGTCTCCAGAAACTCTTAATTACATTAAAATACAATTAATTTCTATTTGAATATTCATACAAGTGTAACAAAATTAATATCAATTAACAACCTGAAGCTACTGTATATATATTCATTACTCGTATCACTTCACAAATTTCAAATTATATTACACAAATTGAACTATTTATTATCAATACTGTTATAATCAAAAAAGATCTAATTTTAGTAAGAAACGGACAGAAACTCTCCTTATACGGCATTTCGCTATAACGGTCCTCTTCAATTAAGACACGTTTTCGATTGACGGCCTAAAATGTTTCGCTATAACGGCAAAAGAAAACTTTTTTTCCATGTCGATAAATGTTGCCAATCTTGCGTAAGCGTAATAATTGATTCGTTATACGGCTTTTCGCTTTGCGGCCATGTGGAACATATCAAGGCCGTAAAGCGAGGTATGGGTGTATTAAGTAAAATCTGGACTATATAAGGATTTAATATTATCATCAATTAGTCCCCTGTCTCAAGAAAGTCTTAATTACATAATCAATTAATTTCTATTTGAATATCCATATAAATGTAATAACATAACTCTTCTGAAAATATATTCATTACACGTATCGCTTAAATGTATGTTATGATCAAGAAAGATTAATAGTAAAAATCTCTTTGTCTCAAAAATGTAATACATTTTGTTATTTACTATTCAAGTAAGGATTAAGTAGTAATATTACTTAATCTATTACCTATTAGTCCTGTCTCATGAAAATATCAACGAAATCAAAAAAAGAGAAGTAATTTCATTGATAAATTTACATTTATTAGCAAATAATTCTACTAATTCTAATTAGTATTAGTTATTTCTTATTAATAAAAAAAGAATCAAATATTATAATTAAATACAATTTCTCATAATTCCTATTTGATTATTCATCAAGTCTCAGTTTTAATTGATTAGTAAGATTTATATCTTGATTTTTTTTTAAATAAATTAATCGTAAACTACTAATTACTAAAATATTGACTGAGTCAATTGAAATAAATGTACATTTATAATATGATTAACATCTGTTGATTAAATTAACTAAAATAAAATTTAAATTAATTGAATATTCATGCACACATAACAAGATCAATTTCAAGTATTGATTATTAATACTCTTAAGAATCTGTATATATTAGTGCAATTGTACATTTTAAATGAAATAACGTTTATTAATTTACTTCTGGGTTTCATTGGATATGGACTAATGAATATAAAGATTTAGTTTTTGTCTTAATTATTATATTTAAATAATGCAGTTCAATGCTTAACCATTTATAACTAAATTACTAAAAATACCTTTCAGATTACTGTTTCTATTAACTTCTTATTTCTACCAGGAAATATCTTAATGCTTAGATAACTAGAAATACTATACGAAGAAATATACAGTAGCACCTCGACATACGAGTTTAATTCGTTCCGTAACCTTGCTCGTGTGTCAAATTGCTCGTATCTCAAAGCAATGTTTTGTAAATGTACAAAAAGCAAAAAACGCGAACGCATCTTATCAAAAATGCTTCGAAAACGAGGGAAACAAGCACACAGACTGAGGTCTAGTCTGAGGTGGGTGTAGTGTGCGATTCCTCGTATTTCAAATCTTGCTCTCATCTCAAAGCAAAATATCGCTCGTATCTCAAAACACTCGTATATTAGGGCACTCGTATATTGAGGTAGCACTGTACTAAGATCTCGTTTAACGTTGATTCGATACAATACGATACAATAACATCTATTTCAAATCTAAAAAGCTCTAAATTTACCCATAAGTTAAAAAAATGAGTTTGCTTTTGTGACACCATGTTGATGTGACATAATGACAAGATTTCACTGTAATTTATTCCATTATTATCAATAGTTAAACATTAGTTTATATAGAATTATAATTAATTATTTTTATACAAATGTAATAAACTTGAATTAAGTACAGTGTAGACAACGAAAATTATGCTCTAATATAATTATATTAAATAGTGACAAAGTAGCAGGCCATTAAAAATTAAGTCGGCTGAAACAAATGACATGACGCAATGCCGTTATTGTAATCGTTTCGCCTAATCTTAATCAATTGCTTTAATATTAAATGCTCTTTTATAATTACTACTAACTGTGGCGTGTCTTCGGGTAAATTTGCGTGCGTGCTGTTAAGTCGCTGTTTGTGAAGATTGACCTAGGCCGATAAAATCTTGCAAAGAGTTAGGGGCATATGCATCATGCACACGCACGCACACACGAGTCGCAAACGCTACGCTCCGTTTCGGCGCTAAACTCCCCTTGCTCACTACTAACCCCCCTCAACAACTACATTTCAAAGGTTTTGTTTCACCTGACATTTACATTCGGTACGTTTTCGCTTCTTCAAAGAGCATTTACGTTTTCCGTAAATTACTGAAATGTTATTAATTTTACAGCGAAACACGTGCCTGCTGCTGAGAGTTCGCATTCGGAAGCAATGGTTTATTTTAGCTACGGAGCATTTGAACTACTCGAAGTAATTGTAATTATGAAAACAATTTGTTTCTGGGTAACTAAAAGTTAACAAAATATTTTATTATTTAGATGTAAAATCCGAATATGTATTCTATTTGACTTTTGTAATGAGAATTGTTTAGTAAGTTATGAAAATACTGAAGTAATACTTGCTTCATAGTAATACCTTATTCAATATATTTGTAGGTTGACATATAGTTCTATGGAAAAGTCAATGCGATATCTAGGAGGTACCAACCTTCAGACGACGCCTGTCAAAATTTTAATAGAATGAATGTATCACTCAGGTGGTCAGTTACTGCCTAGGAAAAATCCATGTGACTACAGTATATTCAAGTACGATTTACAAGTCAACTCAACAAGACAATGTATCACCCTTGAAGAGACTTGATGAATAAAATCGATATTGCTCAAAAGTTACTGTTTTATTAGTCATCCAACGAACTTAAGGAGTTAGGTGTTACAAACATTTTGTATAAAAGTAACACTTCAAAAGTATTAGCAGTAATGTCATAAATCAAAATAATGTATAATGAAATTGAAGAAGATTTAAGAAACAATGCTTATTATAAAGATTAAGTGTACGTTTCGGTAATAATGGTATCTGTAGGCATGAATTGTGCAAATTGATCAGTGTTGAACTGAAAGCAAGACACGAAAACATCTCGTACAGTTTATGGAACTACGCGTGTGGGAAGTAAGAGGAACAAATTGAAGTCGAGATGATAGAGATGATTCGGCTTTCGGATTTGAAGAAGACTAAAAATTGAAAAAAAAGAAGTAGACGATGAGGAAGAAGAGCATAGTCAATTAGGCACGGTCGAGTAAATCATTAATTTTCGTTTTATTGATTGTAACGTTCGCATTTCTCTCTCTTTCCCACTCATCGTCCATCCTCACCTCACATCTTTCTCCAGCCACATCATGCACAATAATTAATGGTTGGCTTTCTGAAAACTTATTTATACATTCGAAGACATTTCCCCACTAACATTATCTTTAATTATATGTACTTTACATAATTTCAGATAAACTGAAGCGCTCTCGTATAAATTCCATTAATGGCTAATCCCGGAATTATTATCAAATCTACAAATTTGTACATCCACGAAAGCTTTGAATCTCCTTCCACTTTTGCCCCATCCCACCGACCGAACATAATCTGTAATTAATTGAGGCGACCTCAATGTTCCGTATAATCACCTGAATGCACCGTTCCTTGTTTTTTACTTATTTATTCACAGAAATACACATGTCCGACAGTCGCATCGTTTCTTTCCCCTGTCAAATAAAAATGGGAATCGTGTTCAGTTGCTCCGAGATTAGATCTTCCACGTTCTCCACTAATGCGACATTTTTTTCAAAGTCACAACTTCTATTACTTCATATTTATATTTCATCTTTTAAAAAATAATTACATAAATCACATACTGACGTGTTTTAAGGAAATGTAATTAATTAGTAAACGTGTTTCTTTAAATAGGTATTTAATAATTAATCATTTAGGATATAGTTTACATAAAATGGTAGATTTTTCATTCAAAGAATTTGATAATTTTTTGACAAATAACGAATCAAATGTAATAACTTTAACATATAGTTTAAATTGCTAAAATTACAGTATATAAAGGTAACTGAAAATCAGTAAGAAATTATATAAGATTTAGTATTAAAATGTTTAATTGTGATTTCTCATCAAGATTGGGTATTAGTTAGATATAAATGTTTAAACTAACAATTTTCAAATTAAAGTATCAAAGATGCGAGTGTGTCTAAAGAATATAGACTGTGTTCTTGAGAAAGTTAATAAGAGTCTTAATAACACAGAGAGCTTTAATATAATGTAAAAGTGTATTGCTCATCGGTATGTAATCTTCCAAATTATTAATCATAGTCTTGAAGATGGAGTGGAGTGCGTGTTGTGAGCGCGCGATGAGCCCGGGACACACGCATCCGACCGTGCGAACTCTTTACGATGGTCACGTAACGAACAAGAACCATAAATTTTGTGGACAAATAAAGAGAAATGTGGACCGTTGATTGGTCGATTTATTTTAGCCAATGAAAGTGAGTTACTTTCGGTAGATGGCATTAACTGAAGCAATTGTCAACTCAAGAGGCCTTAAAACTTCAAATATATACTGTAATACGCTATTATTATTACTATTTTACTATATACCGTAAATTCCTGTTTTTCACATTTTGAAGCTATTTATCGCAAATTTCGATTTTGGACATTTTGAAGCTTCTTCTTCTTCCACTCCACACTACTCACTTAGCTTGTGTAAAGCACAATTGGCCACTCTTCGACATTTTGAAGCTATACACCGTAAATTCCAATTTTTGGCATTTTGAAGCTATTTATCGCAAATTCCATTTTTTGAAATTTTGAAGCTATTTATCGCAAATTTCAATTTTTCACATTTTGAAGCTATATACCGTAAATTCCAATTTTTGACATTTTGAAGCTTCTTCTTCTTCCACTCCACACTACACACTTAGCTTGTGTAAAGCACAATGCGGCCACTCTTCGACATTTTGAAGCTATACACCGTAAATTCCAATTTTTGACATTTTGAAGCTATTTATCGCAAATTTCAATTTTTCACATTTTGAAGCTATTTGTAGCAAATTTTGATTTTTGACATTTTGAAGCTTCTTCTTTCACTCCACACTACTCACTTAGCTTGTGTAAAGCACAATGGCGCTAGTCTCCGACATTTTGAAGCTATTTACCGTAAATTTCAGTTTTTGACATTTTGAAATTATTTACCGTAATTTTCGATTTTTCGCGTTTTGAAAATTTCAGTTTTTGACATTTTGAAATTGTTTACAGTAAATTTAGTATGGCATAATGAATGATTACAAGACCAAATGCACTGGTTTAGTTGAATATTTTATGCTATAATTTATAGTTAAACTTGAAGAAAAGTCTTTTAAGCATCGAAAAGGTAGTCTTTACATATTTGCTTACATCTTGGAAAGTAAGCACGTCACTTTTATTAATAAGCAACTAAATTAAAGCTGAATCGGTCAACGTTAGTTTAGATTAGTATGTATTTCCATATTGTATTTTCTTAGCTTCAAACTTTGTGATGTGTAATCAATCAACTCATATACACGATTAGTCTATTGAATGTATCCAAATGGTTAAAGTAATTCGGATAGTTCCCAAACTCTCGATAGGTGGCACTAATTTAAGCAGTTGTCAACTGGTGCGTCTCGCACCGATAAGGCGCGAAATTCGAAAAACCAGCGGATCTTTTATTTAAGGGGCGGGATACGGACAACTTCATCAAACGGCGAAATTACAAAGGGAGATTTCGCTTTGTGTTTTGCGTGTGCGAGTGTGCGGTTTTCTATCTGTATGTTCACGTGTGGACACGTATGCCAGTATGACTATGTGTGTGTGTGTGTGTGTGTGTATATAGACATATTTTCGCCGTTATTTGTGCTCGTCTGTTCGTCGCCGGCGAGAGAACGAAACAACGAACGTATGGTAATTGGGCGACCATTAACTACACACACACACGTATATATCTAACCGATATGCATCTACAGGGTCCTCCAATTCAACAAACATATGTACAACAATTGTTTCATTATTGAATTAATAAATTTTAATTAACGGTGTTTAAATTAGATAGATTTACTACAAGATTATCCACACGCTTTATATTGAAAGCTAGATCCGTTGTCAATAGTTTTTAAAGATTGGTAGCTTTAGTACCATCAAATTGAATTGTAAAAGTTATTCATATTTTGCTATGATCAATATATTAAAAATATATGTAGTTTATACTTTAGGGGATCGTTGACAGGGTGAAGTAGAAGATGTATAGGCAGAGAGAGAGAATATTCGTATATTTATACAGATGGTACAGAGTGTAGACAAAGGAACAGACACAGTTATAATATAGATATGATACAGAGAACCTTACTGCTTGACGGACAAGAGACGAAAGAGGTCCGTACTGACCGGCGGGTGTGAAACAAAAGAGGATGATTATTCCGGGTTCGTCTCTTTTATATGTTTCTGGGGGTCGTAAAACTTAAGCCTCTTATTTCCTTATCCAAAACATCTATTATCAAAACATAAATAAAATGTGTATACGTAAACCAAAATTTTGCTTTGATCGTAACATGTATGAAGGATATTTTGTGTAACAGCAACCTAGTAAATCCTTAATTAATTTCTTGAATGCTTTGGTTGTGAATGGACATTCAGTTTTCGCTCCAAAAGCAAGTAAAATATTCGCACCAATCGTATCAACAAACAAATCCAACAAAAAAAAAACTATCAGAGTTAGTAATAGTCGCTGTTGACAGCATTCGAAATACTATGGCTTTGATCAAAGAATGCCAAACATCACGGAACGCTCGGAGCGTGGGTGGCTTTATCCGACGACCACGTTTTCCAGCCATAACGTATATTAACGCGAATCGCCGGCAATGATTTAGCCTTAATCGTCGTCATTAACTCGTTTATTTATTAATCATGCATAGCGATATTTCGCATCATTCGTACGCGTTTGAACAACTTGTATGACATCTCCATTTGCACGCAAACTCTTTGCTGTTTGCGTATACCAAACAAACAACCGACCGCTGTTTTCATCAAAGCGTCTCAATAACTTCATCTTATGCAATAACATAACCAGCAGCAACAGTAACAGCAGCGGATGAATGTTTCGCGTTTCCAGGAATGTTTCAATCAACGCCAAATGCCGGAAGGTGGAGTTTTTTCCATCTTCAGAAAATAAATAAAATGCCGTAATGATGGTACATCTACTACATCAGCTTCAGGTAAGAATATATGAATTGTAAGTAACTATTTATTCGTGCTATGTTTATTAGTATCTTGAATATACATTTTATAATACAACTTAATCCTTGCAGCTATCATGTTAAAAAAATATGTAAAAAAAACATATTTTATGAAGAAAGAATATATAAATAAGCTTGTAGCATACATTATTTCCGCTATTTGTATATAAATCGTGCAAAGGAGACGTTTCATAACTATAATCAAAATGATAGTTTGAAGAATACCAAAATCTTAATTAGCTAAATTATATGATGATTATTATCACAATTGTTGCTGCAAGTCGAAATATTTTACTATATATTGCCAATTAAAAAGTTGTTATAAAAATGTGGCTTGTTAATGAAGCTATGCTAATATTAACTAAATAGGTAAAACTTTCTGGCAAGTTTTGCGTTTGTTGTGTGACATAAAGTATCCACATGTGAAACCTAACAAATTCAAAAAATATATAGGTTTCATATGTGGATACTATTAATTAATAACCAATTAATCGCGTAATTAATAGTTAATGTAGATAAGAAATCAGTGGCGACCAGTAATGACAGTATCATTTGTGAATTTATTCTGAAATATTTTGAATCAATTTGTATATACATTTTGTCATTAACATGTGAAGTCTCTGAACAGATAGTCCAAATGAGGAATAACTGACCTCTCGTCAAAAATTAATGTAACAAGTCTATCTTCAATACTACTGTTTTCATGAATTTGCTGTTTCAGTGTATTGAAGATATTTTCATTTAAACCAGGATCAATAATTATTTGTCTGCCAAAATTTGTAATTGTTGTTAAGGATGGTAATTTAAAAATTTGACTTAGGTATACATAACATTTTCTGCTTTTTTTGAATATGCTGAGAGCCAATATTTTATCCTCCAATGAATAATATTCGCCTCTGCTTCTCTTATGACAATTTCTCAATTGGGATTTTAATAAATTTTGGACATTTTGATCTAAATTTTGAAATTGTTTCTTATTTACTTTTTCTAAATAACTTATTCTATTTTGCAAATTCTTCCTGCTATGTGTTTTCCTTGTAATGCGCTGTTTCCTTGTTCGACGCTTAATATTAACATTTGCAGCCACCACATTATGTACTAAACTTTTCAAATCTTCATTAAGTAAATTTTCCGTTAATGTAGGAAAGTCGTAAATGTAAAAAAGTGGTCTTTTCCTATAATTCTCGCTAAAGTGCAGATTGCATACCCGTTTCCTATTTCGAATCTCCAAAATGGTAAGATTTTGAAGTGAGGAATTGTTTGCAGCTTTTATCCATTGTTGGAACTGTGGAGAATCAACTGGGGGAAATTTCCGCATAATAATATTATCGCCAGCTTTAGTTTTGCATCCATGAACGCAACAATAAACCATCCTAATTCAAAATGTAAATTAATTAACGTGAATAATAGCAATAACATTACTTACTTGTTTTTGTATAGAAACGGCACAATAACTTTAATAAATGTATTGCAGAAAAAATATTTCTAGAGAATAAATGACAGAAATAAAACAAAATATTTCGATATTTATATATTTGAACAGGGCACACTATTCCCAATTATTTGTCATTCAAATGTATATATTTACAGTTATCTACATTATCATTAGCCATTCGAATTCTTCTTCTCTTCAGCCCATGGTGCTCTTTTGTCACCCTGTCTCTGAAGTTCTCTGAGACATATGTTTTTTGTTGCCAACCGTATTTTTTTATGCAGTAAAAAATGAAAGTCACCCTGTTTCTGTACTTATGTCAATGGGTTTGCCAATCTAAATATGTCACTAGATATTACCAACTTTGTGCATTTGAATATGTCTATGAGTGCAAAGTAGGGGGTGCATATGTATGGGAACCCGACTTTTTCGTGCGGAGGGAATCGAACGCCCTGTGTATATGTAGTAGCAAATGGAGAATTTCTCCATAGTTAATTGCACACCAATTTAGGACAATTTAACCGGGAAACAATGGAACGTCGTGGATCGTAACGTTTTCCATACATGGACGCCTACGATCTACACACGACGGCCGCTTTTTATGCCCGCAAACAACAGGCAGCAAGCAGTTCGTTCGTCCGTCCTAAATAAGGACATACAAAAGCACACACACACACACACATTTACACAGAGACAGACGTACACAGAAACGGAGGCCCAAAGACAATAATCCTTTAGCTACTTTTTAACATATTTATTGCGCGCGATAAAAACATCCTCGTCGATTTATTATTATCCAATCGTTATGGAATTTCTCATCGCTTCCCACAATTAGTATTCATTATCGTCAACAACAACATCAACAACAACAAAAAAATGTATAATAATTTCCCCTGAAAACGCTAATTGCATTAATCAATAAATCCATGTGGGATATTTCATAACAAGCAGTCGCCGTGCACGGCTGTCCATATACGCGCAATCCGATCCACAATTGTCAGTTGACATTTCCTAAAGCCCATTCAGATTTTGCCGCATCGACAAAGTCGAAATGGCTTTCACTTTATAGCACATAGTTTGTTTCGCATATCGCATTTCCGACGCAAAGTAATTACATTTGAATTTGCAAATTAAGGTCACATGCTTATTTATGAGTGTACATTTTGATTGGTATTTGATTGCATTTACATGCAAAAAGTATTTATGAAAACAAAACCGAAACAAGTTCCCATAATTGATATAGTATTTAGTAACTTTATAATCTTATACTTTAAGAATAAAGCTTACTCAATATTGATTTTTTTTAAAGTTACAATTAAATTATTAATATATATAACATAATAAACATATACTTTCAAGAATTTGAATCTGAATTAAATAGAGCTTTATTGATACACCCTTTACAATACAGTAAAAAACCGATAAATTCAACGTAAACTTGTTAAAATTAAATTAAACCTGTTTCTTTCTATTGTAATCACATCAAGTATAAAAGAAGAAATAAATATGCAAAATTTGTAAAATAATAAATGGAAATATAGATATAAACTTATAAAATAACATTTTCAACCTCGCATATTGTTTTTTTTGCGCAACAAACCATAATTAAGTATGTGCAACTATTTATTACGCATAACGTGTATAAATCGTAGTTAATCAACGTTGATATTAAGTATATTTTATTAAAAGTGCTTTGGGTGGTTGGAAAACCAGAAATTATAGCCAGAAACAAGTAATTTATTGTAAAGAAAACTGATTTAATTCAACAATATATTTAGATTATTTCACATGTAATATGCTTGTATTTCCAATAGAAATTATATAATATGTCAACTAAGGCAAATAACAAAAAAAATACGATAAATTTATTTGAGATTAACTATAAATATTTGGCGTATTTCATAATCACTACGTGTTAATTACCTCTGGCCAAAAAGTACTTGGCAAGTACAGCGAAGAATATAAATATTTGTAAAGTATACGAGATACGAAGAAACTAATAATCTTTTGTAATTATTTATTATTTTTCAAGAAATTTAATTATAAATATTAGGTTTATTTTTGTTTACTTTTTGATTGATGTAATAAATGTTCTTATTATTATAAGCATTTTACTATATTTGTGGAAAATACGTATTCTGTATTGAATGAAATGGATTCAAGCATCAAATAACACTCATGTTTTTTTGAAAAATTGGTACACGAAGTATTGTGTTTGATTGGGAATGTATGTAGAGTTATTGGGTGAGCCATGGCTCCAATCTTTTGTTCTGCAATTTGTTTGGATGCGTTTCCATGGAAAACAATCTAAATAAACGCGGCTTCGGATGTAATCAATTTGCGGTAGCTGCTGCGGTTGCTTGGCTTGGCAGCAGCCGCAAAACCGATTCCATTCGAATAGAATCATTCGAATGATTCGATCACGTCCACGGAATGATGACTTCCTGCTGCAGCAGCAGCGTGAGAAGTGGAAGAAAGGAGCAGAAGATGAAAAAGAACAAGATTGGTGCGAGTTGTAGGAGGAAAGGGTTCGCATTATGCGATGGGCGTCATTTTAATATGCGGAAAACGGAGGCGCCCCGCACAAACTCCACGTTCAGCCCTTCACTGTGTCCCGTTCTGCAGGATTGCGAGCAATTCGAATTCGAGTGCGCCCGTAATCGTTGCACAAAATTAAATTTTCCCGGCCTCCTCCCGCTTCCGCAGCCCTCTTGGAATAATCAAAGAAGAATGTGAGGAAAAACGAAATAAAAAAATAATGAACAGGAAGGGTGTAGAAAAACGCGAGGAATCTGTAGGAGCAAACGACGTGAGGATAATCGTGCAGTTGCTATTCATATTTAGATTATCCGAAGCTAACTGTGAACACCTGCTCCATAGAAGAGGAGGAGGAGCATACACGCAGTCCGGCATTATTATTAACGTCCACATTACATAATCCGGTTGCGTAATTAGTTCGTTTTTCTCGGTCCGCGTTGCTTCTTCACCTCAAAAATCGCGGAATTTACTGCCGTTCTTTATGACTGCGTTAAGCTCTCTGCTCCTTCTGATTATCATCATCGTTATTATCATAACCCAGCCTCCGGAAGTTTTCCTCTTTAAACGTTATTTATTGCACTTGTTACGGTTGCTAAGCGGACCTTGACAAGCGCCTCTTTTTGCAAAAGGGATTTGTCATCTGGAAACTTCTGAAACTTCCGAAACGGGCGTCTGACAAAGCTTCGTAATGTAAACGTACAGCGACGGTGCATTCATAAAATTTAAAGATTTTGTGTTTAGAAAGATTTTCTTATAGAAAATATTAACAAGATCCAAATATTTAAAGCCTTTCATATAAACAATATAATGCAATATTTTCAGCGAAATTAAATTTGTCATTATTGTGATTATAATATCAGAAGAAATTCTGAAAAAGAATTGAATTAATGCAGAAAAGAACGTAATGAAATAATTGGAGCTTTCATAATTTCAACAAATGAAAATAAGTATTAATACTACTAGATTTCAGAAATTGCATTATTTCAGTTATGCATATTATAAAATATTGTCTTTTATAATTAATTGAAACAGGGTAATTTGCGGTGAAAAGAGGCAAAAAAATGGGACTTTAGTTTGATAAAAGCTGAAGAGAAATAAATGGTAATTAGACTTGGTTTGAATAATGGCATTATTTCAGTTTATGCATATGCAAAATTTCATGTATTCTGAGGCCGGGTTCATAAAGGTATGTCTTTTTGTAATTGAAGTTGAAAAAGAGCAATTTACGGCGAAGGGAGGAAAAAAAGTCGAGAGAAGATTGGAGCTTCGGTTTGATAGAAACTAGGGGAAATGAATGGTAATTAGACTAGGTTTTTTGCCATCGCACGGGTTTTCACAGTAAAGTTTTTAATCTGTAATGGGCATCGCCGAGTAATAAATTCAGTGGGCCCTGGTGGCTTGTCCGCACTTGTATTTTAAATTTCATTAATGGATCTCTAATCTAAATTGGGTTTTTAGTGGAAACAGAATAAATAAAATGAAACGAAACTGAATTTCGAGGGTTGCCGTTCCCAAAGGGCAGCGATTCGAAATAGGTCGAAACGCATTTAAATCGTAGGTTTGAAAGCAAAACAATGTTCGACTTACTTGCTTCAGGTCCAGGGTGATGGTCACGTACGAATACTCGTTGCCGTAGTGCAGGGCAGGACTCTGCCACCATTTGTTGGGCCCGTCGTCGATGGCGTTCGTGATGGGGTGACGTTTTCCGGGATCCGGGCTGAAACCGTCGCAGACGCCGCATCTCCCTTTACCGGAAGAGCCTTCGCCCATCCTGCAGAACTCCTGCCTTCCGGTGTGACCGCACGTCGCGTTCGTGGTGATGTAGGCTTTCGTCGCGACGTTGAAGACGCTCGGCCACAGCCCGCCGGACACGTTTCCGGTTTTCCGGTTCACGCCGATTCCACGCAAAAACTTCATCGCTGCAAAAAACAAACAAAAAACAGTCGCGGTGTTAATTATTTCGAAAATGGCAATACTGAATAAACAAAACAAAACAAAAAAAATGAAGAAAAGAAGAGTGCGGCCTTAATTGGCCCGAATAAATGCCGGATCTCGGATCGGCGAGAGAGCGCAAACATCGCAATGTAAATCGAATTAATTCAAGTTTAATTTCGGCACGTCCAGATTCCGAAGATGCTCTGATTAATCGTCAGATTAAAGCTGGTGATAATTTTAGCTTCTGCATCTACAGGGTGTTTCAATTTCATTGCTTTAGGTTACGCATTTTCTAGTTAATTAATAGCTTAAGTGTAATAAAGCTCAAAGTGTCACCTATCCAACGAAACTCTTGCCATTTTCGTCATATGAATTATATGAATACCTTTCGTTTTTATCTGTTTGTGATTATTATTTGAAGTTTTATAGTTTTAAGTTAACAGATTCATGTACTTTTGTCAAAGAAACGTAAAATTTACAGTTATGCAATTATTTTCAGTTCCTTTTAAAAGCATTTTGTAAAATTACTTCCTTGTAAAATTATATTCAAAGTGCGAAAAATAAATATAAGAATACATTAGTGTTAAGTGAACTTAAAAAAAAATATAAATCACAATTATTACTTACAACATAAATGTTTTATAATAATATGATTGTACTTTTCTAGTCTGTAAAGTTATGTAGCATTAAGGATATTCAGATCTAACTATTTTGACGGTAACGCAGGTTTTGATGGCGTTATCTGACGGCAGACATCACAGATCGTTTAATTAATTCCATTCAAATTTAATGCTCTTTTATAATTGCTAAACAGATCGTGGCTGAGCGTAAATTCGTTCGCGTGCAACGAGCTGTTGTTCTTAAAAGGATCAAAGATTGGCCGACGGTGAAGTTAGCAGATGCATCACATAGATGTCTGCACACCAGAAGCATTTCATGCGGTACTGGCTCTTTGATGATTACAACATTTCATTTAAAATTTGAAGAAGAGCGTGATTTTGAGTATAAATACATTGTATCGAGTCAATGAAGAATCGTTGTAATGTTGACTTGAAAATAATAGTTGTGATTTTATGTTATAATTATACAAAGTTTAATCAATTCATAACATGGAAAGCTGTTTGAGATTTGATTGATTAACAATTTTGTATACTTTTTTGAAAAAAGACCTTTGGACTCAAAGGCCCAAAAACAATACCTTATTGTTTAGTTTAAAGACACTATTTGAGTTACCACATATATTCAAATTTCTCTCTCCGCAAAGGCTTAACTCATGAAAGTTGTTTTTGTTATAAAATATTATAATTATATAATATAATACTGAAATATTAGTATTTGAAAAATGTGTTGAGAACACCATTCAAAGAAATAGTCATACCAAATCTTGATCAACTTTGAGTACTCAAGCTTGAAAAGTATTCAATTTGCTGCAAATTTTTCTACGTTGTATTTCTAATTTATTATTTGTACTGTCAAATGAAAAAAGTGAAAATTATAGCTCTACTTGCTCGTTCACACAATGCTTAACTTTTGCGAGGTTATAAACGTCAAAAAGACGCCATCTTTCGTTTGAAGTATAAACTTTTTGCCATTTGACAGTTTTACTTTACAAGTCTATTTGGCTGACGGGCCAAGGAGAAGTGAAGAAGCTAATTACTACGCACTCCTCTTTTTTACTTCTTCAGTCTGTCGTCTTGTGTGAAGAGAGGTGTATTTGGTGAATGGCAGACAGAGGATGATTTTGGGGTTGTAAGAGCGACACGCGTTCCCGAAACAAATGACTGAGAGCGTATTCATGGCACACTCACGTCGAGTGGGTCGTCCTCTTGGTTAGCTGGAGATTTTTTAGTCTGCGCGGGGTGGATTAGAGCCGGCCTAGACGACGGAGGCGGCGGCGGCGGCAGTGGCGTAGGGGGCGGTGGAGTCGGCCGCCCCCCTTCTGGAACAATGGGCGCCTTTATGTGCCACCCTCCGGCGCTCGCACAAAGACGATCCAGAACAAACGGTGCATGAGGCACAAAAGCCCCGACGAAAATACAATTCCACCCGGTGGATGCGAGAGAGAAAAAGAAGAAAAGAAGTGGATGAAAAAAGAGAAGAGTATCGTCGAGGTGCGGGCGCCGCGAATTATTTATACACACACACACACACAAAAAAGAGAATGTGACATGTAACTGTGATTACATTAAATCCGGGACGGCGATGATAAAGGAACGTAAATGGACGGAACAAAAATGACGAAAAAAATGTTAATAGAAAGGAATGGAAGATTAAGAAAATTAAATTTCACGAACCACAAAGAGAGCGTATTTTGGGTAACTGCATTATAGCTGTATAAGAAGTATTCATAACTAGAGTATTGTCTGCTTTTAACCTGTTTAAACAAACGAATTGTTTCAGTTTACAAACAAAATATAAATTATTAGTTTATTAAAATTCCCAGTAAGTTCAGTAATTCAAATAGTACAAAACATAAGTTTGATAAATCTAATTAATTAGTAAATTTTTAATTTGATTACATTTTACAAATAATATATTTGACGATATTTTCATTACAAAAAAGTTATACAATAATTAAGAAAAATTGAATAATTAATATAAAAAAATTCATCTTAGAAGAAAGACCAATTTGGTCCAATAATGTTGTTGAAAAAGAAAATTTATTCTAAAGCCAAAAACTTTGTTCGTACAATTTGTAGTTTATATTAATTCAATCATTGATAAATTTAATTCTATTTTTAGTTATATTGGATAAATCAAAGATTATCATTACATAACAATAGTTAAAGACAAAACAGATTTAAAAACAAGAGTCAATCACGTAGCAGGAAATATTCACGCACGACGCAGGAATCGCATATATTTATCGCTTAGCATGATCAGCATAAAAATGAAATTAATCTCTCCACAATTGATGCTCCTGCATTTACACAGGTGGCCGGAAATACATTCAAATCCTACATAACATACGTTCAATTGCAATGAAAATGTCACTTAAAAGTAATCCACATCCACAACAGCAGCAGCAGCAGCTGCAAGAAAAATGGATGGTTTGAATTATGTAATTCATAGATATTTCATGGTATTTACTGTTAACGTATTGCATTGCACGATCAATTGGATTTACAAAAATTTATATTCGAATTATGCTAATGGTATATTGTGGTATCAAACTTATTCTTTATTTCTTTTTAATTAACATATTTTTTATGGTTATTATCCATAAGATTTATTTGGTTTTACGAAACCTTTTTATGAATGAAAATATCAAATGCATTCAATGATTTGTCTTTTGAATTAACATTCTTTTTACGAAAGCAAATGTAAAAATGATGAAGCTTTAAAACGCATCTATTTTTATTATTGTAGAGTTTTTCGTTTGGCTGCAATTCGGTGTCAAAGTTGAAGAAATGTTTTTTAAGCCTCGAAAAGCAGTCTCTTCACATTTTTGCTTATATCTCGAAAACTAATTACGACATATTAATAATTAAGCATGCAAATTAAAGCTAAATGATGTGGCTTCAAAAAGCATCTATTAGTATCATTGCTATGTTTGTCGTTTGGCTGCAATTCGCTGTCAAAGTTGAATAAATGTTTTTTAAGCTTCAAAAAAGCAGTCTCTTCACGTTTATGCTTATATCTCGAAAACTGATTACGATATATTAACAATTAAGGATGCAAATTAAAGCTAAATGATGTGGCTTTAAAACGCATCTATTGTTATTATTGTAATGTTTGTCGTTTGGCTGAAATTAGCTGTCAAAGTTGAAGAAATGTTTTTTTTAAGCATGAAAAAGCAGTCTCTTCACGTTTATGCTTATATCTCGAAAACTAATTATGACATGTTAATAATTAAGCATGCAAATTACAACTAAATGATGTGGCTTTAAAACGCATCTATTGGTATCATTGTAATGTTTGTCGTTTGGCTGCAATTCGCTGTCAAAGTTTAAATATTTTTTAAGCATGAAAAAAGCAGTCTCCTCACGTTTTTGCTTATATCTCGGAAACTAATTACGACAATTTCATAATCAAGCATGAAAATTAAAGCTAAATGATGAGGCTCTAATACGCATCTATTGATATCAATGTAACGTTTGTTGTTTGGCTGCAATTCGCTGTCAAAATTGAAGAAATGTTTTATTAGCCTAAAAAAGCAGTCTCTTCACGTTTATGCTTATATCCTGAAAACTAATTACGACATATTAACAATTAAGCATGCAAATTAAAGCTAAATGATGTGGCTTTAAAACGCATCTAATGGTATCATTGTAATGTTTGTCGTTTGTCTGCAATTCGCTGTCAAAGTTGAAGAAATGTTTTTTAGCATGAAAAATAGCAGTCTCTTCACGTTTATGCTTATATCTCGAAAACTAATTACGACATATTAACAATTAAGCATGCAAATTAAAGCTAAATGATGTGGCTTTAAAACCCATCTATTGTTATTATTGTAGTGTTTTTCGTTTGGCTGCAATTCGTTGTTAAATTTGAAGAAATGTTTTTTTAAACCTCGAAAAAGCAGTCTCTTTACGTTTATACTTATATCTCGAAAAATAATTACGACAAATTTATAATTAAGGATGCAAATTAAAGTTAAATTTAATTTATTTTATGTTAAATATCTTTAGTTGTTAAAAATTTCATTTCTATACCTGTATGAAACTCCGTGAATGAAGATGTTTCCAGTGAAATTAATGATTTTTATACTGGTTTTGATGTTGTTGTTGGCGTTGTTCGAAAACGTTTAAAGACGGTAATAAAAGGAGCAATCAAATGCGTCGAAGTGTAAATAATAAATTTAAAAAAAAGGACGCGTAAGAAATAAAGAACCGTTTTGCGAGTCTCTTTATGTGATTGGACGTACATTTTTGCCTCCACCTTCGTCGCTCGTAAATCAGAAAAGAGGTTTCAAAAAGATACGCGTTCGGTTATCTCACAGAATGGACGTGTTAATAAATGCGTAAATTATAAATAAATTAAGAACTCAGCCGGGCATAAATCAAATGTTTTATGTACACACATAAATCGAGGAGAAACGAAACGAAATTTACGCACCAAAAAAAAAAAAGTAGCAAGGAACGCTTTTAATTAGATACTCTTTTTTTTGACAAAATAAATGATGTTATCTAATTAATATTTGAGAGATTTGACGTTTTTGTTGGAAGTATTTGATGAATCATTAGGTATTAGCAATCAAGAAATTGTAAACGAAGTTATCCAATAAAATTTGAGAAATATGATTTTTTGTAGGAAATATTTGATGACTTTAATATTAGGAATTACTACCTAGAAAAAATTCATGTGAATTCAAGTATGATTTACAAACCAAAGAAAACAAGCCATATTAGGAATTAGAATCAAGAAACTAAGTTTTCCAGATTGTTCAATCAATAAGTATCGAAATTGCTGATGAAGATTATATAAAAAGTTCATTGAAAATGATGATTTTTCAGTGAAACATTATCATAAAATATTGTACAATATATGTACTTATAGTAATTAGAAAACGTTTTTCTATGAAAATGACCCTTATGCCGAAAGTAGTATTATGGTGTTAAATGTGTATTACAGATAATCCTATATCAATAGGATAAAAATAGGAAAAGAATACGAGTTTATATAAAACTTCAGTCTCATAATTGAAGATGTGAAGATGTCACTTTTGTTGTATGTTGACTCTTTATTTAATAAGACTAATCTTTGTTTGAATAGAAAAATCTTTATCTATTTACTTTACTATTCTTCATTCTAAAAACGAAGTTATGTTTCAGGAAGTAATTTGTCAAAGGTATTCTATTCGTTAATTATGGTATATCTGCAATTAGAAAAGTAAACAAGAAAGTGAAGAATATATACATGAAAAGTATTCATCAGCCATCCAAAGCATTTACAAAACTTCTAGTTCATAACATTCTTAAAGGGAACTTAAGACGAAAAAAAAAAGTTATTTATTATGAAACACATAACAAAAACTGCAAAACATAGATTGAAGAACCCTTAATTAATGGATGATCGATCTGTTGACGAAATGGTTTACATTTGTAAATTAATGAAAATATTTTTCAAAAATACGTTGTTATTCAATGGAATTACTCGTGAAATTCGATTGATTTTTATTCAGCAGGAATTTCGGGGCACAAATATGATTTGGAATACACTGTTTAATTAATAACTGAACAAAAAACATTATGTGTATGTGGCTACATATGCTATTTTTCCACTCTATCTCTCTTTCACAAACACACAGTTTTGTCCTTTTTATTTTCAGCTTTTCGCCAGAAATCATAGGCGGTTTTAATTGCAAATTACTCATTGTTAAAATGCGGGGTTGGGGTTTCACGTCGTGGACTTGGGAATTTATTTAGAGGTGATTTATTTTCACTTAAAATGGCGCATATGGTAATACCGCACTCCGCCGTTTTCGCTATTAATTTACGAAATGGATACGCTTTTTATCTACAGAGTGTTACAAATTTTACTTTACACGTATATTTCACTATAGTTTTTTTTCATATATATTGTATGTAATTTCATATATGATTTATTTACAATACAATTAATTTGAGCCCGACATTCTAATCATATATGATTATAATGGTTACAGATTGTATACTTGTAACACCATACTTTAATTACAATTTTGTATAAAGTTTAGGATAATTCTTAATAGCATTACTTTTCACTGCTATGAAAATGCTTGGAATGTTACTTAAACTAAAAAATTGGAACCAAATGTCCTTTTTTACATGGTTCTGAAGAATTAAACAACAGGATTTTAATATGAATTAAACCAATAAGTAATTAACTAAGAAGTGATTATTAATGTTCATTAAATTCATTGAATGTCTATTTTTTTCTCAATAATTATTTGTAATTCTCCACTACATTAATAAACTAATAAATATTATAGTTTTTTTTTTGTACATTAACACTTTCAAGAATATTTTTGCTTTAATTGAATTATAATTGTTTGAATACATTAACTTAGTGCTGTTATGTTAATAATTTGCAATTATTTTGAAAAAAAATACAATAATCCAATGCATTATTTATATTTTACAAAAGTTCCTTTAACAAATAAGAAAATATTGTTTTGTAGACGTCACACACGTTGGATTTTGGTAAATTATATTTAGATTCAAGTCAGAAATATGATTTTTTACTACTACTTTCTTTGAATTAAGTAACATTTCTACCACAATTTCAAAAAAATACGTTGTATTAATGTAAAATACAGTGGTGTAATTTTAAAGTTTTGTTCGAATTAAAACACGAATTATCATTTGAAGTG
The DNA here is from genome assembly GCA_018845635.1 of Nicrophorus orbicollis. Taxonomy (NCBI): domain Eukaryota; kingdom Metazoa; phylum Arthropoda; class Insecta; order Coleoptera; family Silphidae; genus Nicrophorus; species Nicrophorus orbicollis. The sequence continues at coordinate 728,768 of JAFMTC010000679.1, read as the reverse complement.
TAAACATTTTAGTGTAGTATTGTTAAGAATATATAGTTTAGTTATTATTAGTTAAAATACTTTATTTTGAAGAACCGAATCCAAAATATATAGAAACACCATGCTTTTACTAAATAAGCATTGTTTAACATTAATGTCACATCAATAAGAAAATTGTCTGAAATATTTGCTTATAAAGTATAACTATTACTTTTTTTTTAATTAGTCTATAAACGTATGTTAAATTTATTTACTTAAAACCAAAATTTTAGTGAAGTTGATTTAATAAATTCATCATATTTCATAAAACTATGATATTTTTAAAATTTTAAGAATAAATTGTAAGTGAAATTGTTTCTTTTTTCTTAAATAATCTATAAGTAATAGCAGAAAATACAATGACCCAAATTGTTTTGTAAAAGTATTAGAATCACTAATGTCACAACAATAAGAAAATTGTCTGAAATATTTGCTTATAAAGTATAATTATTACTTTTTTAATTAGTCTATAAACGTATGTTAGATTTATTTACTTAAAACCAAAATTTTAGTGAAGTTGATTCAATAAATTCATCATATTTCATAAAACTATGATATTTTTAAAATTTTAAGAACAAATTGTAAGTGAAATTGTTTCTTTTTTCTCAAATAATCTGTAAGTAATAGCAGAAAATACAATGACCCAAATTGTTTTGTAAAAGTATTAGAATCATTAAAGTCACATCAATAAGAAAATTGTCTGAAATATTTGCTTATAAAGTATAACTATTACTTTTTTTAATTAGTCTATAAACGTATGTTAAATTTATTTACTTAAAACCAAAATTTTAATGAAGTTGATTCAATAAATTCATCACATTTCATAAAACTATGATATTTTTAAAATTTTAAGAATAAATTGTAAGTGAAATTGTTTCTTTTTCCTCAAATAATCTGTAAGTAATAGCAGAAAATACAATGACCCAAATTGTTTTGTAAAAGTATTAGAATCATTAATGGCACATCAATAAGAAAATTGTCTGAAATATTTGCTTATAAAGTATAACTATTACTTTTTTTAATTAGTTTATAAATGTATGTTAAATTTATTTACTTAAAACCAAAATTATAGTGAAGTATTTTTGATTCAATAAATTCATCATATTTTAAAAAATTTAAGAATAAGTTGTAAGTGAAATTGTTTCTTTTTTCTCCAATAATCTGTAAGTAATAGCATAAAATACATTAACCCAAATAGTTTTGTAAAAGTATTAGAATGAGTGCATAATTTCAGTTCAATGAAATTGCGTAAGACTGTTTCTTTTTTTTATTAATAATTCATAAATGTAATTTAATAGATTTATGAAAGTACTTTGAACTATTTCCATGGCAAAATTATTACGTTTATGCAAGTGACAGGAATGCATGTGTCGGACACACAATGCTGCTAAAATACGATTCCGGTAACAAGTTTCAGATACTTACGCGAAACGAACGGCAAAAGGAGAACCAACAAAAAGAAACGAAGGAAATGGAATTCGCCGGGGAATGAAATGTGAAATTGTAAAGATAGATACGTAAAAATGAATGCGTAATATGAAAACACGTTGAGGTAATGAAAATTTATGGCTCCATTTAAATGAAAGTTAACGAATCCCAATCAGAGAGAAGCAAATAGACTCGGAATTCCATCGTTCTCGAAAAGAGAGGAAGCTCTAATTACCTGTGCGAAGGAAAACGGGAATATCCATAATACCAAAGGACCTTCGTACAAGTGTACAATCGAAAAAATAAAAACGAACTGTTTGAGCTGCACGTCTCGCGGGAGGTTACGTATTGTTGTTAATTTTTGTTGTTCCCTTTCCGGAGCTTTTGTGCTTTCCATCCTGCAATTACCTAAACGCTTTTCCTCTCTCTCGCACTCTGTGTGTCTCTCCTTGTACTTGCCTTTGACTCAATTTTTTGCTTCCCGTTTTCAAAAGCTCGGTGAGATTCCAGATAGAAAGACGAGAAGAGAAGGGCTTAATTGTTGTTTGTTTTCGTTCGGCGACTTGCACGAGCTTGTTTTTTCTCTCGTTCTTCCTACTTGCACGTTTTTTTTTTTCATCTTCTTGTTTAATAAAATAAATAGAGACAAAAGTCCATTGAGGGCAAACACCGGACAGGTTTTTCCTCGTCCTCATCCCATGGGAAGCGCGACGGGGCTCCGCTCGTTATGCAAGAATAATAGGCCACGAAATGCATTTAAGTCCTATTTGAATAAGGATACCAAGGGTTGTGTGTACTCAAAAGGGTGCGTCGGTGTCTGAGCCATCCATAACTCATCTCGAAATCGAAAGACAACAACAACATACAGACACACACAAAAAAAAACTAACTCTGCTTAATGTCATTTCGACGAGACCCATTCATCATGCACGGATGTGTATTTATTTTCTTTTTGTTTTATTTGTTAAATGGTCTGCTTTCCAAATTTCAACGCACGACTAAACAAGTAGTTGCAGTCGTTAATGGTAAGTAAATTGAAGGAAAACTCGGAGGTGTCGAATGTACCAAAAGTTTCGTACATTGTTTGCCACGAAGAGCATTTGCAGCTGCGCCGCGTTCTCCGGTTTCAACACTTCAATTAGTGATTTTGCAGTTTCAATTAAACGAATGCACCGAAGTTCGAGAACAGGTATTTAAAAAAGTATAATGCACGCCCGGAAGCGCAGAACTGGTTGTTGCATCGATGAGTGTGTTTCTGTTTCTTTTTATTATCGTAGCTTGATATTATGTATTTACAATATGCCCTACAAGATGAGGTGCGAAATGCAGCTGGGAGCGATGGAAATTGTTGCATCGAATCGTATATTTACGGATGAATGTTCATTTTTTTTTGCTTCATTTTGAAATTCCTTCGCATTTTTATAAATGAAATAGTAGACTTTATACTAAAATGTTGGGCGTTTTCATCAAACTTCTTGAAAAATGTTGAAATTTGCGTAATTGAGGTGTCCAGAATTTCCAAAAATTTCAGTTCTTATCCCAAATTTCACAACTCATTTTTTGGCCCCGAATTTATAGTATTTGTCCCGAAAAATAGTAGTTTGAAAACGTAAAAGTTAAAATGCATATATTTATTTAAGTATTGCAGATTGCAAATTGAGAAGACAAGCGTAAGTTTAGAGACGAGTCTCTAATTTATAACTTCGAAATCTGGTCACTTCACAAGAAAACGAAAATGAATCTCAAGAAGATGAAACTCCAGTCACACTCACTGCAAGTGTAATTCGAGAAGGTCTTCAACTTTCCAGTAAATTGGCAAACCATTTCATCGAAAAAGTTGATAATTCTGAAAGAGCATTCAAGTTTCAACGCGAGCTTCAGAATTGCATTTCTGGATATCAGGAATTGTACAAAAGTATAGCAAAGCCATTGCAAAGTTTAATTACTGATTTTATTGTCAAAGGGAACAAATCAACATGGGAAGTTGAAACTAATTTTACTTGTGAAGAATCATTATCTTCAGGACATAGATCTTCTAGTGATGAAAGTGATTTCGAACCAGTTTGCAAATTATGCCGAACATTCTCATATAGCAACGATAATTCTAAAGAAAAAATGTGGAGAAAGATTAACTTTCATAAAAATTTTCTGAATTTTTTTTTTGTAAAATTTTTCCGTATAAATTTAGAAGGATTAAGATTATATTTTTCTGAAATTTAATAAACTTGTCTATGAATGTTAACGTTTTTATACAATTATGAATAAACATTTCAGAAAGAATATAGTAGGACTAATTATTTTACTGAAATTGAATAAACCCTTTTTTGTGCGATTTTCGGTATGTTGTAACTCATTGATTTAGTTTTATGCGGATTTAAAAACATATGGAACGTATCCTTTATTTTTATACGAGTGTCTAATCCTTTTCTATGCGGTTTATTGTTATGCGTTTTCCTGTGGAACGTATCTACCACATAAAAAGAGAACCAAGTGTAGTTAATTATGCATTTTTCACCAGGGAAAGCTTTTCTAACAGATTGAACTTGATTTTTTGTAATTTATTACACGAGATGTATTAACTTATTATTGAGAAATACTCCAAATGTAAGTTGCACGAATTTAAAAAAAAATCTATAGTTGACGTTATATTTTACGAAATATGTGTTTATTATAGTTGAAGAAATACGGTTAGTAATAAAAATTAACAAAATAATGAGTTTAATATATTTCAATTGTTCAGAAACAAAGTTGAAGTTATCAAAGTTAATCGAAATAGTTTAGAAGATATTAATATTTAATTTTTGTAATAGTTATGTTTATTAATCACAAAAAGTGACTAAAGGGCTACCTACTTAAGTCATCCGGCCCTTAGTTTTTGTTTTCTTGTAGCTGTTGTTTGCAATGTTATTATTATTAAAGGAAATAAGATTATTTTGTATCTAATATGCATGTTCATAATTGAGAAGTGTATGGAATACTTTTGGATTAACGTTAGTTTTTATTTTGTATATAAAAAAACTGAATCGTATTATGCGGCTTTGCCTGAAGCCAATAGCGCGTATAAATGAATCCCATTAAATGCGTTTAACGCACATGAAACTAATATTGTATAACATTATTCAACGGGAGATTACGCCATAAAGCCGATAAACTGCGTTCCTCACCATCCATTACCACCGTCCTTTTAATTCGATACGAGGATGAACTGGAGATTTTCATTTTCACCCAGAAACACGAGACCATTTCGAATTCTTGTCCCTCGTTCGTTCCTTCTTTTTCTGTGTAAAGTATTATTACGACAGACCCTCTCCAGTTTTAATTGAAGATGTTCAGAATCCTTTAGTGGCGGCTCCGTTGATGATGATGATGATGATGATGATTTCCAGTTGAAGATTAAGATGTAAGTATCGAAATTACGGACGGCTTTGTCGGTTCGGTTTCCCTAAACTTGTTCGTTTCGAGGGTGGCCCTATCGCATCGATTGATTTATTTTCCGATCCTGTTGTCTTTGATTCTCTCTCTATTTCTTTCTTCATTTTCTCTCCCTTCGTCCATTTCATCGTCGGATTTATTCCACGCGAGACACAAATGCATTTGGCTGTGTGCTTTCGGGTTTCGTTGCTCTTCCCCTCAAAGGGGAAAGTTCCCTTCTGATGGGATCCGAATGTCCATGCGCATACAAGCTCCAAAGACAAATAGATAAGTTCTACGTAATATTGCGAGCGAAAAGTTTGCGAAACTTGGGGGGCTCCGCTCCGGTTTTGGTTCTAATGACATAAATTGGAACTTTCCACACATTGTCTGCAAACTGCTCGAAAAGGAGACGAACTCGAGAAAAAATGCAGATGAAATAAAGTAATATAGAAACGTGTCTATTTCTGCCTACTTCTTCCATAGGACTATAGCATTTTCATCTACGTTTTCATTAAAAATTATTAATATTTTCCTTCACTTTTTGAAGTATTTTCCAAACTTTCCCATTTCTATTATAATGTACAGTAAAGTTCCATATTCTTCGTCTTTTTTAATTTTAGATACAACTATTTGTAAACATAAGATTTTCAACCACGTTTCTTTTGGAAATTGTTAAGAAAATTCTTTAAATATATAATAGTAGTATAAAATTTTGAACTAAGCTTTCACTTTTCCCTTATAATATTCAAAATGTTTTTCGTACAAATATTGTATGGATAATAGAACAATTCAATGAAAAATCAAACAATTTGATCTGTTTTTTTATTGTTTATTACTTTTGTAATTATTATGAATCGTAATTTTTTCTTGTATTTATTTTAACATTAGATGTTTTTGGTGAGTTAATTGCTTTTTAATGAGTTATTGATTGAAATATAGTATATCGAATAGAAATCTTTCTATAAATATTTCCAAGTATCGATTTTCATTTAGTCTTCAGTTGCGAGTAACGCGAATTTGGATGGTTGTCTCGTAAGTGAATTACGTAACGTTAAATAGACTGGTGAAAAGAAAATGAAAAAGAAAACCGAAAACAATTATAGAATTTTCCGCGCTAAAACGATTACAATTTACGTTTCAAATATAGTCGGCGACAAAATTTCCGACTAATTTGGTGGAGGTTAAAAATGAGCCTGGAAATTAGTACGTGGCACGTGGCCCGCCGCTTTTCTACTCCACTAATAACCCAGTCACGTTTAAGTACATATTTTTAATTGGGATAAATCTTTTTATAGACGAGGAAAGTTCGCTCCCCCTTTTCTCTCCTTCTCCCGTACACACTAATTCCATCCATCCATCGTTTATTTCCTCCTTTTTGTTCGACTTCTCTATCGTCGATTTTCTTTCCATCATCTTTTTCTTCGTTTCTTTCCTTGTGCAGTTCACCCTCGCATTCTATTTCCGTGCGCCGGATTTCATTCACTCCCGAAGCCCCGGAAAACACGACGCAAACCGACCAAACCGAATAACGAAAAATGGGGAAAATAAAAGGAGGAGGAAGGATAAAAAAGAACAGCGACGGCACAAAACAGAAATACAAGAGAGAGGGCTGCCGAGGAGAAGTATCGTGATCTGCTTCATTTCCCAAAAGCCATGTGCACGCTTTTCCGAGCATACGAGGAAATAAGAGTTAAAGGAAGGGATGATTAATTTCGCTGAAGAAGAAAAATTACGTTCCGTTTAAGTACCGACAGAAGTTCGAGACTAAAGAGGGATTACATGCACGCTCATTGATTCCTTTTCTTTCCATTATCTCTAATGTCGGTTTAATTTGTCTGATAATAATTGGAAGATTATTATCAGAAATAATCATAATTAATTTAATCATACATTAGTTTATGAAACTCAAAAATTTGCAATTTAATTATTTATTAATTTTCACAATTAAGAAATGCAAAAGTTCATTAATGAGAGAATTATTATTGAAATTTTAAATTAATTACAATTAATTGAACAAATTGTTTAATTATAGGCAATAATCAATCATTTTAACCATAAAGTTTTGTAATTTTTCTATTAATTAACTTAATTAAGAATCGATTTTTCAATAACGAAAAATGTTCATTAATTAGTCTATAAAATTCAAATATTTTATTAGTAAAAATTACTTGAAAATATTGTTAAAATTATATGTAATAATTTTTTATATTTAACTAATTTAACTATAAAGTTAGCGTACTTAAAAAACAATAGAAATTTTATATGTATTAATTAACGTATTTAAGAATGTAATTTGCAATTAAGGAAAAAAGTTCATTAATTGGAGAATTATATTTATATTTGAAAATATCAAATAATATCAAATTTATTCAATTATTTATTCGAACAGTTTAACTATAAATTTTATGTAACAGTAAATTTAAAGATAATTCCACAGTGAATGAAATGAGTTTGATTGCAACTTTTACTGTCAAATGTTAAGAAATTATATATAAAATACAAGTAGTAATTAGTAGTAATTTTTGTTTTTATTAACTTACTTAATTAACAATTGAATTCTCCATTAAAACTATTAATAATTAGAGAATTGTTTGTAAATTTCCAATCAACAATTTTTGAACAAAATGGTCAAATCAAATATTTAACTATAACTGTATTTAACTATAACAATTACTATATGCAATTACTATTACTAGTACAAACTTTAAGTAAATAATAAAAAAACAGCATTCAGTTATATTATAAATATGGTGACGGAAGTAGGCGATTATTCCCTATGGTACAATAAACTTTATTAGAATTGCTATGGAAACCACGTTGAAAGCCTCGTTTATGGTGGGCATAGGTGTCAGGAGATTTATTATAATCGTCAAGGTAACGACATAATCTCTAAACGTCCAATAAATAATTTCGCTTGGCTTGACCACAGGTAATAATAAAATTTTCGTTCTTTCCATCAATCATTTTCTATTGCTTCGTCCTCTTTTTATCACATTTCATCACATATTTTAGTAGGCTCTTATTCATCTCTAAATTATATCAGGTTTAAATTAATTAAATATAATTATATAGAATCTTCATATATTTACTTGTTTCTTGATGACCATACAAAATACGAAAATATATAAGTAATCAAATTAAAGCTAAAAGTATGGACTATAATTTGAGCTTCATTTGTAATTAGTTTCTATATAATTCACTGTCAAAGTTTTAAGTATTAATAGAAAGTAAGTTTCTTGTCTTACTATAATATGAAGCATTATAACGAATTGGATATTTGCAATGTTACTTGTAATTTACTCAAAATTAAAGTTTTATAAATTATATTTTTAGCCTCAAGATAGAATTTTTGCACACATCTTTGCTTGATTGAATAGAATCATTAAAAGACTAAAAAATATATACATTTAAAGATAATTCTACAGTGAATGAAATGAGTGTAGTTGTAGTTTTATACTATTCGCAATTTTTACTATCAAATGTTAAGAAATTATATATAAAAGATAGAAAATTAAGTTTCTTTATATATTTTTTGTTATTCAATAAATAACATTATAATACCTATAAATGAAAAATAAAGTTTAAGCTAAAATTATAAAAAAACTAAAAGAATTAAGTTATTTTCTGAAAAAAAATGTTCACATGAAGTGAAATGTTATGTTTATTTCTCGCAAATCAGTATAGTTTTGTAGATACATGAGTAAGATAAGTAAAACTAAAATGTAATTGTTAACTTACCACATATTTTTTTGTAAGTAATTCACTATAAAATTTTTTAAAATGAAGTGAAACATTTTCAACGATATTTTGCTTATTTTTCGCTAATTAGTGTCATTGTTCAGATAAGTGAGTTAATATAACTAAAACTATAGATAATTTGCTGACAAAGTTGTTAAAATTACATGTTTCTAACTACATTTCGCTTAATTATCGTTTTATAATTAGTAGATAATGAAGGAGAGAATAAAATTTTCGTAAAATTATACAATTTATAACAATTTCGTAATTCTCTGCGAAATTTATACAAATGAAATTTAAAGTTTCGATCTTGTTTTTTTAGAGATTATCACAAGAATGTGAATAATTAAATGAAAGTTAAATCTGTAATGAATTTAAAACGTATTTGTTAAGTGATGACCGAACGTGCTGCACTCAATTCTGCAAATTACTTGTCAAGTTTGCGAGTGGCGTCAACGCAGAATTAGAATGTGTTCCATTTAAAGTGCAGCACGCCTCTGATTTAAAGAGACTACAATCGACAGGAGAGTAATGAGTGAATTTGCAGTGACATTCAGTTAAACTTTTGTTTCCATTATCCCGAAAAAAAAAATCGGAACGAAACAAATTAATTTTCCAATCGCAGTTAATTTGAGAGCTTTCCCGTCCGTTTGTTTAAGCGACGCGACAAAACACTCGCTCTCTGTTATGTAAATAACAGAAACACTACGATGCGCTCGTCGCAACCCGCAAACCCGAAACAAAACAGAATAGCCAAACAAAACAAAAAAACAAAAAACGGCGTCGAAGAGAATCCATAATCGAGTGGTGTCAAATGTTGATTAATTGGCCTTTAATCATATGCGATGAAAAATTGCGTCGATTTATTGATTTTGCTGAAACTTTAAAATGTTGTTGTTGTTATTTTTTTGGTAGTTGAAGAAGAAGCGACACCTAACATGAATTAATGGTTAATTGTTAAGACACGAGCCCGGCTCTGGCTTTTAATCAGCGTGATGGATGCTTGCGTTTGTGATTTATGATGCAGCCAGTAATGAGCAAAGAATAAAGACCAGCTTGTATTTCTCACTTAGGAAACGCTCCGAACTGAAATTTATGTACACCAACGAAACGACTGCAAAAGCGGATTTCATTCTCTCTTATTAGGGATGTGGCGTCGCTGTTTCAATAACTCGGTTTTGATTGCTACCTTAACCAGAATACGCGCTCACCAAATGCAACAGAAGCGTTTTAATTGCATCGGCATTGCAACGAAAGCCATAGCATAACAGAGAGAGTCAATGATTTGATAATTGCGACAGATATAATTGATATTAGATTCGTGTTAATAATATATGCGATATTCCAGGAACGATAAAGTCCGTTCGTTTCGAGGGAACAATTTAATTGCTGAACGCTCGCTCCGCTCTTGATGATATATCGGCCGTGAGCGAATCAATTATCATCTCGCGCGATTTAATGAACTTTCGATTGTGCGACTCATTAGCGAGTCATCGTCGAACGGTTCGTTGTTAACGTTTGCTGAAAATCAAAGATAATACGGAGAAGGCGGTCATGGAAAAAACATATGTTTTGCTAAGAGCAATGTGACAGATGACACATGTTATTCATCGGAGCCGTCATGATGCATAATGTTTTCGCCCGACGGGCTGCATCATCGTCCGAACGAGATGGCGCGTCAATTAATGATCGATGACATGTGTTTTGCAGGGATCGCCTTTGCCTAACAAATTGATCCGTAAATTGAGCTAAAAGATACCCCGCCTACTTCTTGGAAAATGCAAATAACGACCGACAGACCATGAACCTGTTAAAATAGTCAACGTCTTGATTGCGTTTCTGCAGATCGGTAGCAGTTCTTAGAAAGAACGATTTTTGTTTCACGTCAAGGAAAATCAAACTATTCATAAAAAAGACAATATTATTAATAACATCTATTGGAACAACACTACAAAATAATGAATGTAATATAATAAAATGAAAAAATTCAAAATTATTATTATCGTATTTCTTAGTTTCCAATAGTGTGTACATACATACATTAATATTTCAGATTAATATTAACGATTTTGCGTTTCTGCAGATCGGTAGCAGTTCTTAGAAAGATCAATTTTTATTTCACGTCAAGGAATTTCAAACTATTCATAAAAAAGACAATATTATTAATAACATCTATTAGATCAACACTACAAAATAATGAATGTAATATAATAAAATGAAAAAATTCAAAATATTTTTTTTTATTATTATCGTATTTCTTAGTTTCTAATAGTGTGTCCATACATACATTTATATTTCAGATTAATATTAACGATTTTGCGTTTCTGCAGATCGGTAGCAGTTCTTAGAAAGATCGAGTTTTGTTTCACGTCAAGGAAAATCAAACTATTCATACAAAAGACAATATTATTAATAACATCTTTTGGAACAAGACTACAAAATAATGAATGTAATACAATAAAATGAAGAAATTCAAAATGTTATTATTATCGTATTTCTTCGTTTCTAATACTATTAATAAAATTCAGATTTATATTAACGATTTTATTTAAATTCCGAACTAAAATGTAAGGTAAGTAAATTATAATTGGAGCTAAAATTATAATTTACTTAATCAAAGTTTTACAATTCATAAGAATACTTTAATAATATAAACTTGAAACTAAGAAAATTTATAATTAATCTATTAAAAGTTAATTTATTTCCTTATTAATTATAATTATAGCCTTGAGTGTACATACTTCAAGCCAATTATAAAATACTTTTTTTATTATATAATAACTTCGAAGCATTGTGATTTTATGAGATTTTTGTTTGTGGTTCTTTTTCTTTATTTTTATTGTATTGAGTTTTATTGTTGCAATAAATGTTAGTATTTCTTCCGTTAATCAATCCGAGTTTTCTTGCAATTCGTTAAGTTTGGTAACTGAAGAATAATTAAAGAGAATAATTTAATACTCGTCGTATTTACAATTTTTGAATAAATCTCTCTCAAATGTGAACAATATTTTGCTTGTTTCTTGCTAATCAGGAATATGGCATATATAAGTTATTTTGTGTAGTAATGCCAAAACTATACAGAATATAAAGAGTGAAATTGTAGACTAGTCATATTTATAGTTTTCATGTAATTCACTGTCAAACAAGTTAAACTTACATTTTACGTTTCAAACAATATCTTGCTTGTTTCTTGCTAATCATAATCATCACACAGATGAATGATTGTGTGAAGTAATGCCAAAACTATACAGAATATAAAGAGTGAAATTGTAGACTAGTCGTATTTATAGTAATCATGTAATTCACTGTCAAACATGTTAAACTTACATTTTACGTTTCAAACAATATCTTGCTTGTTTATTGCTAATCAGGATCATGACATAGACAAATGATTGTGCGGAGTAATGCCAAAACATTCAGAATATAAAGAGTGAAATTGTAGACTAGTCATATTTATAGTAATCATTTAATTTACTGACAAACATGTTAAACTTACATTTTACGTTTCAAACAATATCTTGTTTGTTTCTTGCTAATCAGGATCATCACATAGATGAATTATTGTGCGAAGTAATGCCAAAACTATACAGAATATAAAGAGTGAAATTGTAGACTAGTCATATTTATAGTAATCATGTAATTTACTGTCAAACATGTTAAACTTACATTTTACGTTTCAAACAATATCTTGCTTGTTTCTTGCTAATCAAGATCATTACATACACAAATGATTGTGCAAAGTAATGCCAAAACTATACAAAATATAAAGAGTGAAATTGTAGACTAGTCGTATTTATAGTAGTCATATAATTCATATGTTAAATTAAAATTTAATGTTTGAAACTATGTTGCTTGTTTCTTGTTAATGAGAATCCTAATTCAATTAACTAAAGCCAAAACTATAGAGAATAAAAGTAGTCTAATTGTATTCTATATACAGTTATTTTCTAATTGTCTTCCCAATTTGTTAAAATAAAATGTATTGTATACAACAATATTTTGCATGTTTACAACTAATCATAATAATCATATAGATATAGTAAAGTAAAGCTAAAACTATTGCTGCAAACCTATCCATGTCGTTTTCTTGCAAATTTTGTAAATTAGAGAAATATTCAGCAAAATCTAGTTCGGAAACCGAGTAGTATAATTTGGTGTAAATATAGTAAATATATTATATAAGTTTCTGTTCGAAAACTGGATCATTTAAGGGCCGAAATAATATTTCAGTACTTGACATTTGTCAGAAATTCCAATTTTATTTATTGTTTAGTATAAATACAACATGGAAAAACTATCTTTGTATAAAGAAAGTTCTAGGTTTAATACAACTACAATCAGGCACTATTAATCACTTAACAAGACGTAAAGTTTAGATTTATTAAACAGGAAAACACAAAAACAACATCAATGTTAAAATGTTAAGACGACGAAACATAAAACAGAGAAAATACCCTCGGTCATTGGCGCTCTGGAATGTGTCCCGCAGCAAAATTCTGTAAAACAATAACGAAATTCTGAATAACTTAAACACGGACTGCTGTAAGAATCTAAAGAAATTTGAATAATTTCGGCGTGAAATCTGGGGAATTCGAAAACACGAACAAAAAGAAAAAGAAAAGAAAATCCAACACCACCCATCATGGTTCCTTTTCCACCGTAATTTATTTTTCCCGCCACGAGCAACGAAACAAATCGTCGAAATTCCTCGGTGTCGCGTTGTTTATTTTCTACCTTCCATAATAAAAAAGAAGAAGAACGAAGAAAAGAAAAGGAGAATTATTTCACTTTCCTTCACCGTGATATTTATGTGTGAAATTATCAGAAAACGTATCTTAAATGCGTGCGTTTACATCGTTTTCACCGTTTCCGATGTCCATCCTATTCAATTTGTTCTCTTTCGGTGCGTGATATGTGTGAGTCGGAGCGGAGATCGTGGGCAGTGATTTACAAAAGGGGATCCCTTCCTTAATCTACAGATATAATCACCACCATCATTTGTCAAACCAACAAAAAAAAACAACATATAATAATATGGAAACACACAGAACTTTGCTAATGTTCCAATTTTTTTCCTACACTAATGTTCTCTCACCCGAACTAATGATGCGACCCATTCACGAAATTCATTTTAATCATCCTCGGGGCAGGACCCATTTAAATATTTCCCTCTTTTTTTTCTTAAGTTTGTTTAAAAAAAAAGAAACGCTTAAAAATTTCGTTTCCTTGTTAGGAAGACGCATTTTTCTCGTTCCTCGTCGTTAGTTGTTGATGATGTTGAGTCGAAACAAGGTGTCGGAACACATAAATTGTTTAATCTTTGGCCTGCATCGATGCTGGAATGACGCAATAAAAGGCAAGGTGAATTATCCGTGTCCACGTCGCTGCGTTGCGTAATAAAATTTAATGAAAGCAAAGCGATGTCACTTCAAATGCTCAGATTCGGCGCTTATTAATGGAATCAGGTCTGGTCTCTACACAATAAAAAGCTCAGAGATTCGAATCAGAGAGGAACGTAATGGATTTTCACGTGCGTCGATTGAGGCAGTTTCCTTGAAAATGTGTAATGAGATTTTCGAAATGGGATCGAATCGTGTTACGGCGTACAAAAGATTTCAAATTTTCAATGGATTTTCGGCAATCAGAAAAGAAATAATTCAATTTATTTAGAAGTAGAAGTAAATAGAAATAAAATAAAAGTTCAGTAAAACTATTCATATTATCATTAAAAGAAAAAGTATATTGAAAATAACGTGCTTATCGATATTTGCTAACTTTTTATCATATTGTGTGCTTAAATATCGTGTCAAAAACAATATAATGTTTTGAAAGAAAGTGTTTAGTTTACTAATTCAATTTTGACTGAAATGGCAAACCAAATGCTGGATTATGCAGAATATACAGCATGTATGCCTTTTAAGTTTCACAAGGGTACATTGTACATAACTACATAACAGTTGTTACCAAAAACTTTTGCGAAGTTCATTCAAGACATTCGTAAATACAAAGATGGTTTTCTATGGTCGATGACCATTTTTTTTATTGTCATTTTTATCATACTTATAGAAATCCATTTCAGATCAAACACGTTCTTTATTGTTAACTTATTCAATGTAAATTATGATTCTGTTTACCGTGAGAATTCGGTTAACGAACATAATCCAGTCAAACATTAATCCAAATATAAAAGTCAGAATATGCACTATAACATGTTCTAATACATAAATCCATATAAAAAAATCGAATAAAATTTGTTCAAAATATGAATATTTAATAAACCAATTAACTACTAAATCGAAATTAATATAAAATCATACAAATATGTATATTTATCAAAAATTGACATAAGAATGCACAAGTGCTGCCATCTAATTACAAGCATTCAACTAATATTACAATAAAAGATACGTTCAATATCACAAGAGTACATTTTACATAACTACATAAACGTTGTTAGCAAAAACTTTTGCGAAGTTTATTCAAGACATTCGTAAATACAAAGATGGTTTTCTATGGTCTATAACCATTTTTTTATTGTCATTTTTATCATACTTATAGAAATCCATTAAGACATCATATTATAATTAATTTCAGATCAAACACGTTCTTTATTCTTAAATTATTCAATGTAAACTATGGTTCTATTTACAGTGATTAATCGGTTAACAAACATAAATTATCCGGTCAAACATTAATTTCCAAATATAAAAGTCAGAAAATGCACTATAACATGTACGATATTCTAATACACAAGTTCATATAAAAAAATCGAATTCAATTTGTTCAAAATACGAATTTTTCACTTACCAATTAACTACTATATCGAAATTAATATAAAATCATACAAATATGTATATTTATCAAAAATTGACATAAGAATAGACAAGTGCTGCCATCTAATTACAAGCATTCAACTAATATTACAATAAAAGATACGTTCAATATTACAAGAGAACATTTTACATAACTACATGAACGTTATTACCAAAAACTTTTACGAAGTTTATACAAGACATTCGTAAATACAAAGATGGTTTTCTATGGTCGATAACCATTTTTTATTGTCATTTTTATCATACTTATAGAAATCCATTAAGACATATCATATTATAATTAATTTCAGATCAAACAACTTCTTTATTATTAACTTATTCAATGTAAACTATGGTTCTATTTACTGTGAGTAATCGGTTAACGAACATAATCCAGTCAAACATTAATTTAAAATACGAATTTTTCACATACCAATTAACTACTATATCGAAATTAATATAAAATCATACAAATATGTATATTTATCAAAAATTGACATAAGAATAGACAAGTGCTGCCATCTAATTACAAGCATTCAACTAATATTACAATAAAAGATACGTTCAATATCACAAGGGAACATTTTACATAACTACATGAACGTTCTTACCAAAAACTTTTACGAAGTTTATTCAAGACATTCGTAAATACAAAGATGGTTTTCTGAGTTCAGATCAGGGTGTAGTCACGGGATAGGGCATTTTTTTTTAAGTTGGCAACATATCCCTAACTCATGCTTTGGAGAGAAGAAGAATTGTGATGATAATGTAAATTTCTGTTATACCGTCGTAAATGGAAATGACATTTCGAGAATAGTTGGTATCATTTTAATTATCATGCTTAGGAGAGAAGAAGAATTATAAAGATAATGTTGATTTCTGTAATTTATATTCAAATATTAAATACACTCACACCAATCCATACACATACATGTTTTTAATATTTTGCAGTTGGTAACGTAACCCTAACCGGTGAACTGAGGAGAAAAAAAATATCATTGCATGACTATACCCTGGTTCAGATCAGGAAATTTGATCTTTCCAATGCGCATCGATCTTGAAGACGAACAACTTCAGACAATGACGTGTTAAGGGCGGAAATGGAAGCCAATGCGTGTCAGATAATCGAGGAGTTATCAAACATTTTTAAGCAATCTTGGTGAACCATCCAATAACATTTACTGCAGATTGGTGAAGTAAGCAAAGCAGATATTTGGGTCCTCCATCAATGCTACTGCTTTTTTGGGCCCTTTTTTCACTAAAGATAAAAACTGGGTCCTTGCAATATCATTTTTCCATTAATTCCAAACGCTACAACACTTTCATGAGACGAAAAATAAATTAAAATTTGGATGAAATCAAAAATGTCATCTCCAGCTAAAACTCATTGAAAATTTGAACACTATACGACAGATAGTTCTTAATAAGAATGAGCCACCTAATAGTAGTACAAATATTACTAACAATATCTTTTAAATTTTCTAAATTATAGAAATAATAAATATGAAAAAATAAACTTGTTAAATTCAAATTATGTTATTCTATTTTTGTTATTGTAGTGTATTATAATGGTCTATAAATATGGAATATAGTCTATAAATAGATGAAAGAATTTGAATTCTATTGAGTTGAACTACCCTAAATATTCAGAAGATTTGAATGTTGGGCGTGCGTGGATAATAGATGGCATTCGATTTAAAAGCTCATTTGACGTCCGGTAATGACAGAAAATTGTATGGAATTACTCCTTCCTTCCTCTTCACTCCACCCCATGTCTTTAATTTAATTCCGCGCTTTGTTTGCCGTTCCTTCTTTTCCTCTTCTCTAACCGCACCATTTACAGTGTAAATGTTACACAAACCGTAATTCCTGATTTATTTTCCGGACGTTGACAAGTAAAAAGTTAACCTTGCATTGTTGTGCCCGAATTGACAGGTGATTACCCGTTCGCTCATCAGCCGAAACCATAATCAAACCTCATTATGCATCGAAAATGGAAATCCGTTGGACGGTTTACTCTTCGTTTTCTTTTTTGATAAATAATTTCGGGGTTGCGTAACAGTGAAAGACGACGACGACGAGGACGACGATGCATTGTTGCATCTTCCTTTCAGCTTGTTCTTTTCAATTATTTCGGCGAAAGAAGTTGCACCATCACCGACATAATACACCTCGTGGCCCGGATAATGCGGTTACAGTTATCACAGAGTGCCGAGACGTAATCGAATTAATCGTGTAGCTGAAAGAAGAAAGCCTCTCCTTTTTACCGTCCATCCAACTGCGTGCTTCTTTGTCTTCTCCATTCTTCGTTCTTCATTTGATGCGCCGCAAGTGGTACCACACGCACGCTGCGATCACCCAAATTACCCCCCGAAATTAAGTCATCTTCATTACTTCAATATATTATATATAAATATGCTTTTTTATTGCTTCTTTCCACGAGGGATTGGTTCTTGTAACTGGTGGAATTCTCGAGGGATGTAATTGCTTGCTCCAAGAAAGTTCCAGCCGGACGAACTTGCTTGCATTACACGATATTTCAACTTCAGGAAGTTTTTAATTTTCTGATTCCAATTTACATCAAAAACTTTATCAAAATGACTCTACTTACAATCTAATATTCTATAGATAAATTACATACAATTTTTATTCATTATTTACTTTAGTGTAATTCATAAATGTTTGTGATGAAACTCATGAATTAACTAATTAGTAAACACCAGTTATTAATGGGAAAATATAATGAGAAAAGTAAACTTATTAGAATAATTACTAAAATCTAAGATTTTTTGTTCATACTTTTTGAACATTTTTGTACACGTATTTTATTTGATATTATTTCAATGAATATTGTTATTATTTATTATTAATTGTGTAATAATTTTAGTGTTTAATTTTGCACATGTTGTTTAGTTGCAAATTGAATAACAGATGGCACCACCATAAATTTGGTTTCAAACGCTTGTAATGAACATATTGTTTAGTTTGTTGAAATATAACTGAGTAATATTGTAATTTCACCTATAAACTTCGCTATAATTGACTACAATTGAAACATATGTTAGGTGCTTACACACACACACTGAACTTTTGCACTTTTAGAATTGTAAATGAATTATTTGTGTTTGCATCACAGAACGCTATTTGCAAATTAATGCACACAAAGTATGCGTATATGCGAATACTCTCAGTATCTGTCTACGTGTGTGTGTGTGTGTGTGTGTCTGTGTCTTCTCCTCTGCATCGGCCATTAATGACTACATTCTCGAATTGCTGCCGTCCGTTAAAGGCAAAAGTGAATGTTCCATATTTGGAACCGATTGCCACACAAATATAGAAATACATATGCTTACAATTGTTAAGATCGCGAGATTCGATTTGAGCTACCAATAAAACACTCGCATGACCAAAACCAGACGATTTATTTTTTTGGTTTACTTGCTTGCTTGTTTGTCCGTCGATGGACCGTTTATCTTCAAACTGTGTACGGGGTTTCATCAATTTCAGCTGTATTTATCTTCGGATTCTGAACGCTGCAAGAGATTCGAATGAAAGAGAGTACAGTCAAATAGTGTTGACGGTCTTCATTTGTGAACTTGTTTGAGGAGTCGTTGACACTGTGTCCAGATGTGTTGACTTTAACACATCCTCAGGAACTTTGGCATTCACTTTGTACGTGTTAATGAGGTCGATGACCATTTTTTATTGTTATTTTTATCATAATTATAGAAATCGATTAAGACAAATCATATTGTAATTAATTTCAGATCAAAAACGATCTTTATCCTTAACTTATTCAATGTAAACTATGATTCTATTTACAGTGAGTAATCATCGATTAACGAACATAATTCAGTCAAAGATGCACAAGATGTTCGATATTCCAATACACAAGTTTATATAAGAAAAATCGAATTCAATTTACTCAAAATACGAATTTTTCATAAACCAATTAACTACTGTATCGAAATTAATATAAAATCATACAAATATGTATATTTATCATAAATTGAAAAAAATAACACTAGTGCTGCCATCTAATTACAAGCATTCAACTAATAATACAATAAATAATACGTTCAATAATATATTTGTTATAAGTTTAATTTATCTTGGATATTTACATAAACTTTGGATATTACTGTAAAATTATGTTGAAATCATAACACAAATTTGTATAATTTTCATTAATTAAATGAATTAAAGTGCTGCCATCTAATTACAAGCATTCAACTAATAATACAATAAATAATACGTTAAAAATATATTTGTTATAAGTTTAATAAGATTTAATTTATCTTGAATATCTACATAAACTTTGGATATTACTATAAAATTATGTTGAAATCATAGTACAAATTTGTTTAATTTTTAAAGTGCTGCCATCTAATTGGAAGCATTAAACTAATACTTTAAATTTACTTTAATGTTACATAAAACGCATGAAATAGTGATCCAAATATAATTAGTATTTTAATTTGACCAATCGCAAAGTCCCAATTACACAAAGTTCTTCGCTGCGATTGGTGGAAACAAGAGAGTTTTGTTCATGAACTAATCTTCATGCGGGAACTACGAAACATCCGGCGGAAATTAAATCTGAACTTAATTAATTGCATACGAGTATATTAATTCATATAATCTTCTGTATTTTAGTATGTCTTTTTATCGATATTTCCTGCTTCTTTTCAAACTAATAATATTGCACACATGAAATAGAGATGCAATTATGTCCGAGACGATGGAAGTAAAGATGAAACGAAAAGAAAAAGGGACAAGAACGTGTATCCCTTCTTGTTATTTCGCTGCAGGCATAAATAATTTTTATTGTATATTTAAAATGTGCTTCTGCATTTCGCGCAGCTCATCGCATTTCGACATTAAACATGGTAAATGTTGGCAGTGCTGTAATAATGATCGCGCAGGCACTAAAGCAGCGAAACGATTCTTCTTGCATTTCATACCTTTATTCTCTTCCTTTCAGCATTTCTTTAGTTCCTTTTCTTCTTCGCGCGTATTTATTTCTCTCTTTTTCAGGTGCGTACAGGTGGCAAGGGCTGCGAGAGACTGTAATTTGTTCGGCGTAAAGATTTACACTCGTATTTTAGAGCCGCGCTCTCCGTAATGGCGCATAATAATGATAATAATAAAGAAAAAGAGAGGCATTTCCATTTGGAGGCTCGGTTATTAGCCTCGCATAGAGAAATCCTTTAAGACCTCATCATTACTATTATTCAAAGAACACTTAACAATAGAAACGGCCCTGGTAGAACGACAAATTACCGAGCGTATCTATCTCCCATCTAAAGTCGTAGCCGTTACCATCCAATCTTCTTCGGAACTCTGCTTCAGCCCTTCGACGCACAAAGACTTATAATAAACTGGAAATCATTAAAAAAATGAATAATTTACGCGAATCCCTTTAAATTTATTTCACGCCTCCTCCGTTAATTGGACCATTGTCGGGGGGAAGGCGAAACGCGGCGAAGATGATGATGAAAAACTGTTTAATTCCTTCAGAAAAGAAAAGCGTTTTTCTCACAATGATACTGATTCATCGTTTTCTCCATCAAATTTCAGCAAAGAAAAACAATCAAAGTCGAATGAAATAATTGAAATACACCCATACCTCGCTTTACGGCTTAGATAAGTTCCACGAAACTTGGCCGCAAAGCGAAAAGCTGTATAACGAATCAATTATTGCGCTTGCGCAAGATTGGCAACATGTAGATATATCGACATCGAAAAAAGTTTTGTTTGCCGTTATAGCGAAACACTTCAGGCCGTAAATCGAAAACGTGCCTTAATTGAAGAGGTCCGTTATAGCGAAATGCCGTATAAAGAGCGGCCGTATAGCGAGGTATGGGTGAAGCCAATAAAATGTGATTTAAATTTACCAAATAACATTATTTACATCGAAATACATTGAAAATACTAGAATATATTCTGTACTTTTTAACGCCATCTAGCATTTCATTTTGTTAATATATCACGTGAAAATTTCATTTTTAAGACGAATACAACTTTTCTCATTATTACACATACATATTCTTCTCTAATACTAGTAAAAATATCTTTTTTTTTATTAATATATGTTAAGAATGATAACAATCCCCAGAAAGTAATTTAATATTTTCGAGCTGAAATGAGAGGTGAAATTGTGTGTGGAGCGCAGATGCTTCATCTCGGTAGTTTGTTTGTTTTTTAATTGGATGCATTTTTTGATTTCAAACGCCTTTTCGGTATGGATCGTATTTCTCTACCATTCCTAAGGACGTTTAGTCCCCTGGCATTCCGGCGCGTTTCTGCCGTAACTGTTCCTCCTTGCGTTACTGTTTACATTCGCTTTTTCTTCGTTTTTCTTCAACTGAAAATGTATAAAGCAACGTTATTTATGAATGTTTTCCACGATTTTAACGACCGCACATCTCGCTAAATAAACTCCTTAAATTTTATTAATTAGTCTTTAACCGCATCGACGATGATTAACGATCACCACGGATCGCATTTCACCGAATGATGAACGAACGAAGTCTCAACTGTTTCTTAATTATTATTAGACTTTTAAATCATTTCGCTTATGAATAATTTGTTTATTAGTATCTAGTGCTTTAACCTATTTCAAGTTAAAATTCTTAGAATTATATAGATATTTCAGACTTTTTTTCTAAATATTTAACATAGTTTCTTATAGTTAATCAGATCTAAATACTAGAATCCAGACAAACGTAACTTGATACTTATTCCGAAAGTTCAATTACTAGTTCCATTGGTAATATGGAACCAAATTTACAAAGGTTTAAGGTCAAATTTGATGTAATAAATGTTGAAGTAATAAGTCGATAAATTAATGTGTAGCCTAAAGGTAAGAATCGTTACAGGTATATTAGCACTTTGGATACGGTAATGTACCTAAGGGCATAACCAGATGTAGTACCATGTGGAGGATCGTGGGAGTACGGACGAGTCCAGATTGTGCGGCGCGAAACGGACTGAATAATTGATAATGGCAAGTTGTGGTCAGAAGGATAAAAACAAGTGAAAGAAACAAGAGCGCTCTTGGTAAAAAAGGAAAGGTACAAAAGGAAAGGTTCAAAAGGGCCGTAAAACGTCGAGGCGCGCGGCGGTGGCCGAGATGAAAGAAGAAGAAAATGAGGAGCGCGTGCATAACCTAACACAATCTAACCTTGCTTTTGAACTTGCCGTGTCTGTATATAAGTATATGTATATGTGTGTATACATGTAAGCATTTTATTGTGTAGTGCGTGCGTGTGTACGTGTAAGCTACATAATAAGTGAGAGAGTGTGTGCGTCTGAAACGAGAGATCTATTTGCGTGCAGACTTAAATATATCTCAGACGGCAGATGTATTGACCGCTTTTATTGTTTCATCCGTGGACTCTCCAACTATGTGTGTGTCCTCTTTCCCTTCTGAAACGTCCAACCTCCTCACCTGTCCCCAATTCCAACATTTATTTCCGATCGCGCGACGCCCACGCCTCCATCAAATTAACGTCCAATCAACCCATCCAGAAACGTCGAGACCCTGCATCCGTCATCTGTTACCATGACAACCCATCTCACTTTGTCTCCTTCCTACTATTTATTACAAATCCAATATCATCCATCCATCCATCCATCGAGGTGCACCTCACGCACGTTTCCTGTCGAATTCAAAACTAAATTTAGCGGTTGCCTCAAAATAGAGGTGTCACGCACTAAATACCTTTCAGTTCCTTTCAGACGCCGACTCTAATTTTTGTATATATATCCGTATAGGATTAAGTCTATGAAATGTAATCCTATTTGTGGCTGAGAAAATTTATGATATGCTTGATCTTGAAATTTACGCATTCGTTATGAAGTTATTAACACGCATTTATTAGATTGTCGTTTTATACACAAGTTATATGAAGGTCTAAACCTAATACTACATATAAACAGGACTAAATTCCAACATTTTATTTATAAATTTGTCTATTTAAGTTTCTCTTGGAAAGAAAGTTTGATACAGTTTTATAAAAATATATGCGATTTCACGCAGATTGGTTATTGGACCAAATTTCGTTGTTTGTAATGAAAGCCAAAATGTTATGTTAGAGCAGATCTATGGTCTATAGTAGCGTTTCCTAAACTAGTCTAAAGGGAGCCGCGAAAATTAGTAACAGTGAACAATTTTCCAAATTACTGCTTGTTTGTGTTTTTATTTTATGAAATCTTCGCCAAATGATTCAATAATTTTAAGGGAGACGTAGTAACATCAAGTTTGTAAACCACTGGTCTATAGCCCTTCACAGTAATAGAATTTTATTATATGTTTAATTTCTTTATATTTCTTCACTTTTGTTTGTATTGTAATAGAAGAATTAACTTAAAATAATTATTATAGTTAAACCCATTTATTAAGTAAAGAAAATTTGAAATTCTAAATGCCTAAATTGATTGGAAATAATTTAGTGTACAAATTATCACTTTGCTTATGTGAAATTTGTAATAGAATATAATTAACATTCATATTCTTTTTGGAATATTAAAACTGCATTTAATAAACGTTAAACATTCATATTTCCATTCAAATGTATTCAACAAGTATTGAGAGAAAGAAGTTGATTTGAATTTAGTAATAAAAAGATAATTTGTAATCCTTGGCCTAGAAAGTGGTGAAGGTGTAATCGAGCTGTGAGGGTGAAATCGGAGTCGAACCGATTTCAGATTGTTCGAAAGTAAGTGCAATAAAAGTCCTCCACCCGCAGTCGAAAGTTAACAGTTAATGGATTTGCGAACGGGGATGAGATGGAAATCGTTTCTTTCTGTTTCTGCCGAATGAAGGGATGTTGAGAAATAGCAGGAAAAACTGGGGGGAGGAGGAAAGAAGCCTTACATATTTTATGAGCAATCATAAATAATTCATAAAACACTAAAATAGTGTTTTGCGCGATGAAAGGGCGAGGAATCCGTGAGACTCGGATAAAAATTGCGTCCCATGGGACGGATGGATGGTTTCCATCTGCGATAAGCTGCGACTTCATCCACCTTCCGACTGAAGGAGATATGGTTCGGCCTCGGAATGTGCGCATTCTCCTCCCAGACTAATTAGACCTTAGCGAAAATAAACGAGTAGAAAAAGTCGCAAAAATTTTCGAAAACCCATTAATGGGGAATATTAATTAAATTTTAATTGAAGTCGGATTACGTGGGCGAGGGAGATATTGAATGCCTTCGATTCGCGTGGTCTAATTGAAACCTAAATTATTTATGGATGGTCGTCGTTTTAATTAAATTGTTTTCGACTCGTATGCAAATCGCAGCAGCAGCAGCAGCAGCAACGGCCGCGTGTCTTCGCATCTAGCAACAACTTCCTCCTCACTTTACCTGACAATTGACAAGCGCTGATTTTATTAATTATCCGACCATACTTTGTATCAAGCTATTTCGCAATGTTGCCAATATACAATTATTAATACAACTAGGTCATTTCATTAGTATAATTTCACAGGAACAAATCTAAATACTTCTCTCTATTCCTTCTTTCAATAATGCACTACTAATCTAATTGAAGTAGAATTTTTCTTTTTCACAATTTACTTATTTGCACAAATGTCAAAATTAGTTCCAAAACTAAAACAACAGATGGCGTTTTACAAAACATTATATTCTTATATATACCTTATTTCCAGAACTTTCTGTTGCATATATATATTATATATTCATTAACATTTAATTAAAAAAAAACAATATTATTGAATCTCTTAATTCCAATATCTACGTAGGCCTTACTATTTCTACAACCTATTAGTGCTTAGACGTGAAGAGTCTTTATATCGATTATTTTTGTAGTTTAGATTTAATTTATCTATTAAATGTCAAAATGAACTTTTAAACAAAAGGCATCATGTAATTAAGTAGTATAATTGATAAGTTGATAGTTCAGATTATCTAACAGTTTGGTAATATAACTCATCTCTTCCTATCGCATTTGTAGTTCAGATAAATATGACATGTAAAAATGAATTTCCAAAACTAACCTAAAAAATGACATTAGTTTTATCACTTTGTTAATATATATATATATTATTGTGTGTGTCTGGTTGCCATCTTGGACAACTGAACATTCAAATATATGAAGATCAAAAATTACTATTAAATATTTCCTTTTATAAAATGATAATCAACTCATAACTCATAATAAAAAACTATTAATATTCAATGATTTATCTTCAACATCATCGAAATTAATCAAATACAATGTTATTGTAACGAGTACAATATAACAGTTTATCTACATTGAATTACACAATGATTATTCAATATTTATTATCGATTTTCATCTTCATGAAATTCAATGATTATTAAGTAGTTTTTATCGATTTCCAGTAACTAATTATAATAGTATATAGTTCAGTAAATGTTTCATTTATTGAATATTTAACTATGTTAACATAGCTAATCTATACATATTAACATTATAAACTAATAAATTAAGTAATTATTATATCAATATTGCAATACTTCAATATTACTCTGTTCAATTGAGATTCAGAACAAAAACAGTTCCCATGAAATATGTTTGAACAATAAAAAAAAGGTAAACTCATAACAGGATCGTAGGATTCTGAAAAGAAGCAGCCGCACACACACACACACACATATATATAATAACAGTAATCCAGTGGAGATTTGATGGACATGTGGGATTACATAAGTACCAGTAGTAAATTTTTGAGCGCGTTAAATAAATTACCAGTTCCCAGCGATTGACAAACGACATTGAAAATGTTTTGATACCGTAAGACTTCAAAGCGTTCGAAAATAAGCCGTCTTCTAAAATTAAGCGGCGGGACGAAATAAAAAGAAGCGAGAATGAAGGAGGTGCAGAGAAATGAAGAGCAAGGTGGATGAATCGGAATAGAATCGCCTCTTCGCACTTAGAAGAACCGTACGAATCGCATCGGTTTAAAGTCATTAGGGAGGGAAGAAGCATAAAAAAAAACGTCTCGTGTATTTTTAACCCGCATTTTTGTCGTCGCTTCCATCCAAATTCCATCAAACTCTACAGTAATTAATATGAGTGCACATACATGCACTGACACAGCTGTAATTTTATTTCTGTCCCAGTTCGGTCTTTTTTGGCCTACTCCACTCCACTCCACCGGACGACGGTCTCTCTTTTGTTTCATCGCACTCCTCTGTCCATTCCATCTCTCCGTCTCTCTCTGTGCGCCAATTACGGAGGTATTTTCAGAGGTTCGCTGCTGAAATATGTCCGTGCCAGTTTTCAGCGCCGCAGCTAAATTGAACAAGTCGGCGGGGATTGAACGGATTCGGATGAGCGAAAGAAGGAAGGACGAGAACGTGTGTGAAAAATAATACGAAAAGGAGAGCAAAAAGGATTGCACAAACAACAATGCCTCTGGGCCGAACCACACCGAAATCCAAACGGGAACGAATAAATCACGGATTCTCGGGTATTACCGATCGCCGGACTAATTAAATCTCACTTCACCGACTCCCGACTTTAAATCTCGAAACAACAACGGATTTATGCACTTTGCTAAGCGACGTGATTTACGACTTCCTATCTACACACCATTACCATGCTAAACACAGTACATTCCAATTATTGTAATTAAAAGTTATTAGATTTAAGAAAATCTGTATAAAAATAGTACTTTTACATTTAACATTACAAATAATTGAAATTATACAAATATTTGCCAAGTATCAATAAACATTATACAATACTTAACAAGTGTATCAAACAGCCAAACATGTTATTAGAATTCAAATATAAAAAGTAGCATTTCTTCATTCCCAAGTAAATGCACTTTGCAAACCACGAGTAATTAATAAGGTAAATACTTGTCAAGTACAAATAAACCATATACTATAAGATACTGGACAAGTACTTGTTAAATAAGATGTTTTAGTACATTCCAATTATTGTATCAAATAAGCAACAATGTTATGAGATTCGTGAATAACTGTATAAAAGTAACACTTTTATATTTCCATTATTAACTTTACAAACCAAAAGTTATTAAAAAGTAAAATTGGAATACTATACGAATACTTGTCAAGTAGAAATAAGCTACGTAAATCATGAATCCATATTTGGTTTAGTTTATGACAAGTTACCTGTTAACATGTACATAAAAATACAATACAATTATTCTAATAAAATAGGCTACAATATTGTCAAATTCCTGAAAACCTGTACAAGTTATACTTTTCAATTTTCATGATTAACTTTGCAAACTGAAAGTTAATAAAAAAAGGACAAATACAGTTAGAAATAAGTTTTAATCATAGAGTCATAACTTATAAAGAACTTAACAACTTACGTAATATTTACTTATTATTTACACCATTTTCATTGATAAAAGTTTGGCCTTTTTTTTGCATTTCTCTTTCGTTCTTCTTAATTATTTATACCAACTTACAAAGTAAAATTTTGAAGACATTCTGATCTATTATCTTCAGGTTTTAATATACATTTTGCAATGTTATCACTTATAAAATAATCCAATAAATGTACAAATAAAAAATCTCTTATTTAATAAGAAACTGAAAATTTATTTAAAAAGTGAACTATAGAGTGGTCATGGACTTTTTAAGTACTTCAAGATAATGATACTTGATTCTTATATTTAGTTCATATAAATGATCAAATAAACGTACTTTTAACACAAAAATGTTCAAATAAATTTACTTCTTTGTATTTTATAGATAAATTAGGTAAATACATGTAATATATGGAAATATAAGTAAAAAAAACTATGAAATGTGAATGTAGATTTCAAAATATAATTATATACATTTTGAAATCTTCGGTTATTTTATTTATTCTTACTGAATAATTGTGCCTCCAAAATTTACATAACCTATTCTTCGGGGTGTAAATTGTAAGGTAATCTGAAAAGGAGCCAGCACGAGATAAAGGAAGTGGTTGAGAAAATACGAGCATATGAAATTAAATTTTTGAAAAAATAATTGCCCATAAATAAAGGCACAAAATGGGAAACTTTCTCCGTCCGATGACAGCGGATTGCCGGAGAGCCCCGGAGTGGAATTGTCGCGTTTGACACTTGATTAAAATGATCTTGAAACGATGTTCTTCGGACGAAAGAAGAAGTAGAAAAAAGCAGAGTGAATACCAACACCAAATGGTAAACACAGAGTCGTTTCTTCAATTTTCGGGGCCGCCAGATTTAATGTCCTTTTCGTTTTGAAGTGTGCTTGAATTTCGCGAGCGGCGGTAATTGCGGTTTTCGGGATGATTTATGGTAATGGCGTTCGGATCTCGAAATTGCCCGTTTTATAAATTAAAGTGTCGCGCCCCGTCGCTGTGTCGGACCCGGAGGGCACATCTTCTTCACGAAAGACCAACACAGTACTTCCAAAGAAAATAAGAGAAGAAAAAACACGAGGATGGAGAGGAGAGCACCGACAGAAATGAGCAAATATAAATTGCATGTACGTGAGTGTAAATCGAAAAGTTTCTACAATGAAACATCATTTTTCGAAGACAAAATCGTATCTGTTTTGTACATAGTTGTAAATACTAATTAACGTATATTAATTATTGAAAATGAGGAAAACATACTTTATTTTTAGATGTTTCTTTGATCTCGAATTTATTAGATGAAATTGAAATATTAAATTTGATATTTTTGTTGAACTTTTTTTTAGTGTGTCTTTATTTCATAAGAAGGAGTTAGTAAAAGTTCAATAATTACATTCAATATTCTCCTATTGTTATGTTTAACTTATTGCTGACCGATAAATGCGGGATAACTTCGCTCATCTTTTTTCGTTGAGAATTGAACCAGCACCTTTCGCATCGGATTTTTATGATGCAGGGACCCTTAACTCAGCTTACCATTATTGTTATATAAATATAGATTGTTTTTGACTGTTTGCGATTGTTACAGTAAATATTATTAATTTTATCTTTATGAATATTATTTGATGTATTAAGAACTAATCAATGTTTCAAATTTTCATTTTTTTCCATATTATTTTTAAGTTAATCTTCATTTTGACTGATTTCTCAATAAAGTTTCTACTTAGAAACCGAATTTGTAAATGTTGCATATTAAGAATGAATAACTCTATTTTTTAATTAAAGTTACGGCCCTATTTCTGTTCTTTGGTTCTTATCAGCCTCACTACTTTTTGTAAATGCCGGAAAATCGGTCAGCGGTGGGATTTGAACAAGCACCTTTCGCACCAGATTTTCGTGATGCAGGGACTTTTAACCACTCGGCTAAGAGTTACCCCTAACTTTATATTTGAAGTTTATACTAATAATAAACTTGATTTTTCAATACAATAAATTAAATCGAATCAGTCCTGCCTAATTATGTCTTTAAGGTTCTTGTTTGACAATAAGATGTTTTAACTAATCACCTTTATCTTGATTCATTTATAAAAAGTTGAATATAGTTTCTAAATAATTATCATGGTACAGAATTATTGGTGAGTATTTGAAACTTTCCGGTTGAGTCGTGCGTTCGAGCGCGCTCTTGTTTGCTCCATTCCGCGTCCTTCTTTTCGCGGAACGCGGACCTAAAAATGCGTCCGAGATTTATGTTTTCATTAAGAAATAAAACGGCGATAATTAGCGGTTTCGGAATGGCTCGAGCCGCAATCATGGAAGCAATTAAATCGCGATTTCGCATTACAGTTATGTAAAATAAGTCCTGATTCGGTTCCGTCTCTGTCCGCGATCGCTGCTCGCATTCTCTCTCCTTCTGCCGGACCTTATTTTATTTACCTCCACCTCCTCCTCCTCCTCTCCATCCTCCTTTTATTTATTTTTATGCTGCACCGTCTTTTGCTTTTGGATTTCAGCTCGGCTCGTCGGGGGAATTTGTTTTCCCCTGTTAGGTGGCATTGCTGCTCTCTTTCGGTCGATGACTTTGTTCTTGTGTCGTACGACCTTAAGAGGAATAATACCTTATGAGTCCATATTTATGAGAACTACGGGAATTGCGAGTCGCGTTCCATCAAGGATTCCAGCGAGAGGAAAAGAATTTCAAATGAAAATAAATACACTCTTGGTGGAGAAGAAGAAGAAGAAGCAGAAGCAGATGAGATGAAGAGAGAAAGATGGTGAAGAAACCCGCATGAAGCGACGTCTTCGATCCGAAATTTGCGGACGACATTTTGCAGCGGCTGAAAAACGGTGGTTGATGGGGGGGTTCATTTTACATTGGAAATGCGTCGTCGCATGGACATTTTACAGGCGATCGCCCCTAATTCATTGCTGCACATTTCCATGTTTACACATCGATAAATCCCGTTTTTCCCTCCCAGAAAAAAAAGCAACAACAAATCAAACCCCTTTCGAAACGCAATCAACTTATCAATAAACTAACGTTTGTAGAGAGAGTGAGTTGTCAAATAGTGGAATGCCATCTTTCGCAGTTGGCTCATCCATCGACACCCATCGACAACGGCCAACTGTTCGCGTTTCCCCATTTTAAATCCCGATTTGCATTAAAAGCCACCAAATTATTTACAAAAATACCATCAGTTTCAGTCAAACAATCGTTCAGCTACATTACAAACTACTAATTTTCATCGGCGCTTTTAAACCCATTCCCTTTTTAGATAGATAAATTCGTTTAGCCTTGAAACTTAAGCAAAATTGAAGATAGTTCAACATTTTTATCTTGTCCTACAATTTTGGTGAGACTAATTTGTAACAATTTTTATCACTTTTTATAAGCAATAGGCATTAAGTATTCACAATTAATAAGTATTAGCTAAATACTATTAAAATACGTGCAGAAAGACTTAGGTGGATAGCCCTTTGTAGCTAATAAATACGTTTTAGTTTATTTATTAAAACATATTTTCTATTAAGTAATTAAGATCAAATATGTAAAATGAAGGTTAGGTTTAGTTTCCTACTAGTTTATGGATTAAGAATGTAATGCAATATCCTTCAAAATAATCCTTCATCCATTAACTAGAAATTATGACAGTTAAATTAGGTTATGTAATAATATAAGATTAGGTTTCCTTCCAAATCTTAATCTTAGCATTAAAATTATCATATCGATAATAAAATTCAAAACATGCACTAATTGGAAACAAATCAAATAAGATATTTTTTGTATTATTCTAATAAAAATTATGTTATGAAAGATGTTTTATAGTAACAATTAACATTTCTTAATTGATTTTGATGCTATACTTTGTATATTCTACAGTGTAATTTAGTAATTAGTGTAAATAAGATTTATAGAGGTCTGAACTAGTATACTTAGAAAATAGAAACGGATACTTAATAGTATGATCTATGGCAATGAAAAAGGCAGTGACTCTCTGGTTACGATGATGAACACTGTTGCATTCATCATAAATATGGTGTAGTAATTTCACGAAGACAAATAACCCTTTAACGTCTGCGAAAATATTTGCTCGTTTCAATGCTGGCATTTTGTACAGTTGTTGAGTTATTAGCGATTCTTTGCGACCTCTGCAAAAGCTCGGAGTTTCGCTGCGAACGCAAAAATAGAAAATTGACAGGTGTCAGTGCGAGTGGGCCGTGCGAAATCGCTAATGACGAACACACATAATTACGTGGAATTATCTGTTTAGACGTGCGATTATTCTCTTCGCGCGCGGTCAAAGATTAAAGAACTGCTTCTTCGCGTCCCTCCGGAGGTTACCTAGGTGGGCCACGGTAGCCAACCTAACAACGCGTTGTGCAGTGCACACTGTTTACTCACTCATCCTTTCGTTATGCAATTAATTACCGCTACTCCGCGCATTTTCTTCCTGCTTTCGTTTTTTTGCTCGTCGTTTTGCTGTTGTTGTTGTTCCCCCATTTCTGACCCTTTTTTGTTTTCGTTGCCCTGCTGTTTGTTGCCAACTGTGCGTTATACAATTTCCGAAAGATTTACAGGCGGCTAATTAGCGCGCCTCTTGGTGAGCGTGTGCAAGAGGTTTTCTCTTCGCGGGATTTAATTTACGGCGCCGCTGAACTAGAACTGACAACCTAAAGACGTTTTCTCATTCTTCTTATATCCTCTTTCTTTCCACAAAGTTTTTATTCTCTCTTATTCCTATACTCCTCCGTTTGTTTACCTTGCCTCTAATGTCACTTCACATCTGACAGATTGACAGATCATTACGGTGACAATAGGATCAA
Organism: Nicrophorus orbicollis; assembly: GCA_018845635.1. Classification (NCBI taxonomy): domain Eukaryota; kingdom Metazoa; phylum Arthropoda; class Insecta; order Coleoptera; family Silphidae; genus Nicrophorus; species Nicrophorus orbicollis. The sequence continues at coordinate 696,194 of JAFMTC010000679.1, read as the reverse complement.
CGTCAGACAGTCACTTCCTGTTTCCCTTCTCACAAATTCCTGTCGTCTTATCTTTTTGAACAACAAATCTCAGCTCGGAGTGCTGATTCGAACAAAGCATATTTTCGTTATCTTGAAGATATTTTGACAGTCCTAAAAGCAGAATTATTATCAAATCTTTATGCAAATATTTATATAATCAAATGATATACATTCAATCAATAAATCAATTTTAGATATTTTTGCTCTAATAACACTTTTGTATTAGTTATTACTTCAAAATGATCGAGTAGCTAAATTATGATTAAATCTTCTTTCTTATTGTTTGAAGTATACAAATTCTATATAATTTTATATTTAAGCTATTAATTTTCTATTGAATTTATTAATCATCAAATTACCTATAGTTTTAACGGTAGTAAAATACTGATTATTTTCCGAAGAGATTTGATTAAGTTGTGGTGAAATGCATTAAGAGAAGACTTGAACTTGAAGCAGTTGAGTGGATTCTAAATAGTTATTCGACACTTGTTGAAATCCATTATAAAATGTACGGTGAAAATGAACCAAAGAGAAAGGAAAAACAACCAGAAGTGTTAAATACAAGATATAACATATGTAAGTTATATTAATAACTGTCAGCGTTATGTAATGGATGAGTGCACACTTATTAATTACAAGTAGCTGGTTGTTATGAAGACTGAAATTAATTGTTTGTCTTTAAACAAATAAAATCATTAGAAAACTGATCGAAAATAAGTTATTGACAAGTTGACAGATTTTCAATAGAAAATAATTTGTGTATCATATATAAATGTATCTAATTATTAAATCTACTTTTTATATACTACTAATTGATTTTAACTCGTGAATTAGTCTGTAATTTATATAATTTTCTGTAGATAAATTCTGATCACTCTTTATATTAAAATCAAGTTAGTAGTCGATTCCATAAAAAATATTGCTATTTCTTGTACATAATGAAGTAAATTTAAGTATTTTGTAGGTATATGTCATGTATTACGTTGCAAATTGCAGAAAATTATAACGAATCTTTAATTTAGAATTTGGAGAGTTAACGTGTTGTAGTGAAATCTTAACATCTTCAAAGATGTTATAAAGTTATATTTATATATTTAACTAGAGGCTTGACAGTGGAGTAATTTCAAGTAATAATAAGAAAAGTATTAAGTATAGTTACTGAATAGAGTCATGAAAATATATCCAGAAAGGGGTATAATAGTGTATTAATGTTTTAAATGTTTATAAATAAGTAGATTTGACAAATCTCTGAAATTCAACACTTTTTCATAGACTTTAAGAACAACTTTACATAAATTATATATAATAAAAGTATACCCAAAGTACTATCTAATGTGTGTAAAGTGTGCTCATTATTATTGTTTTGAATTGTCTATAAATTAGTTTAGTTGTTGAATTAGTGAAATTCAATACTTTTTCAAAGATTTTAAAGACATCCCAGAAAGTGATAGGTTCAAGTTTGGAATACCCGGACATGAATAAAATAATAAAAATATTCACTGAAATATTTATATAGCATTTGCTATTTACTATTAGAGTTATGATAATAGACATTTTTGTATAATTTCAATATTCTTTTTAAATGTTATACGAAGTTCTAGAGATTTAAAACTATACTTGATACTTGTATACGTTTTGCATGTGTGTATTCACTATAAGATTTACAAAATTTCTAAAAATTGTATAATTAGTGAAATTCAAAAGTTCTTCAGAGAGACGAAGAAGTTGTAAAGATTTTAAGAGAGTAGAGAAGTAACAAGTGTCGAATAATACTAAATTTTATCTCTACTGAATAGCTGAAACCAAAGAGAGTAATGAAAACAAACAAAAAAACTCGTAAAGTGGTCACGAAGATAAGAGCAAGGGTGTGTGTAGCATTGTTTTAACGATACATTATTATTCTGCCTCTCTAATTTTGGGATAAAACTGTAAATTGAAAACAAGTTGTTCCATGTGAGGTCCCGACACGCCATCAAAATAATGTACATAACAATCGGGTGGACGATGTAATTAAATTATCTGTAAACCCCTTTTGTGGCGCATTGGTCAAGGGCCATATAATGCGGGGCCCTACGGTCGACCGAAGCCCCCGTGGAATTCCCAGAAACACCCGATTATTTACACAACAATTTGGGCATTCGGTGCGGCGCCTTCCACTGGAATTCTCCACACACAAAAAAAACTTACACACAGAATAGAAAAGATTTCAATGTACCATGTTTCTTTTCTCCTTTCTTTAGTCCGTCTGTTACCTGCGTTTCGGTCATTAGAAATGTTGTTTCGTTGGATCAATCTGGATCAATCGGCTTCATTGAGCCATTAATGAGATTTATTAAAAGAGGGACCTATTAATAGATGACGCACGTCTTACTTATTTCTGGTTTGAGTGAACCATGGCATCACAATCAAACAATTTTGGTGGTCGAAACATCATCCCCTAACCACCCACGGTATGGACATGAGGGGTGCGGTGGGCGGAGGTCAGCGCTTTCGAGAATTTGTTCCGTAATCCAAACCCCCCTCGGAATTCGCCTTTGTAGCCATCCCCTAAACGCGCACACACACACATACACAAACTCACAGCATGCAACCCCATTAAAACTGTCGCGACCACAAGCAACGGAACACGGAAAATTTTCGCTTTATTTAAACTCCAAGTTGGACACAATGAAACGGACAGCCGAAACGGACGTAATTAAAGGGAACGACACAGTTAGAATACAATTTATATATATAGATATAGTTGTATTAATAATTCATTCTGGCATCAATATTCAGTGAAACGTTCAAACTAAATCTATCACAAATCCCATCAATATTCATGATTTACTTTATTTTCCGAAAGCTTACGACATACATCACAATTTGACGTTTAACATTTCCAATACTTATATAAAATAATTGATAATTGACAAATGTCATAATT
>JAFMTC010000679.1:670723-692372 GCA_018845635.1 Nicrophorus orbicollis | reverse complement strand
AACGGCAATGTAGCGTACGGTTTTCGTTGATCCGTCGGGATTTGCATCCAAAGCTACACCCACTACATGGAACGGCCGTAATGTTTGCGATTAACCTACCATAAAAACTTCAGACGGTTCCACGGAACAAAAAAAAGAACAACAACTCAGTACCAAAACTGGCATCACCACAAAAAGGAATAGGAAGAAATGTTGGAATAACTTAACAGTCTTTTTCGTTTTCACAACATTGAATTATATTGTATAAGTTATAGATTCCACATGTGAACTTCCTCTTTAATTTTGGGTCTTTTTGATGGTGTTTTCTTTTCCAGACAGAAACATATATAATCTATAGCCCAGCAGCAATATTATTTTTTCTTCATTTCATTATATAAAATTTCAAAATACACTTCATTTTTTTTCTGTAATTGTTACAAAAATTGTTAGTTTACAGCAAAACAAAATTATTGATTACTTTTACATAAAATGAAACTAAAAAGCATCTCAAGTCATTAAATATAGATTTCCTATAGATAAACCGTAGGAATTATTTCATTTCAGTTCATAAAAATTTATTATTTTCGAGAAAATTTTCGAAAATTCATTGATTTTCTGATCTTGATGCAACAATTTTTGACAAAAATTGGCTAAATTAATATCCATTTTATTACGTATACTTTTGAGTATTACTAAATTGAAATATTGTGCATTTTTTGGATAATTAAAGTAAATATTCTATTGAATGACTTCCTAAAATGTTTGCTAAAGTGTTATATTATTGATTTAAGTGTTAATACTAGTTCAAATTGGATAGATAGATATTCATTGAAGATTATATTATAGTAAATTGCAAACGATCTCAGTATATCTTTACGTCTAAATCCGTACAGACAGTTATTGTAATTGATGTCTTGTGAATATATATATATATTTTGTTGGTTTTGCTTCATTTTGTTTAGTTTCGTATGTATTTGGATCGGTAATTGGCTAGGGAAGCACAATAAAAATAAGACGAGCGAGGTTTAAAAGTAAGGTACGAGTGGCAGCAGCAGCAGCAGAAACGAAGAGGTAAAAGGTAAACTTAGAATGCGTAACCTAAACCTCACTCGGAACCTAAGTGAACCGTAATGTAGATTGCATTAAGGGTGCAATTTGTCTGGAGCGCAGCTAATGGTTTATGGTTGATGAGATTGAAGGTCTCTTTCTTCTTTCTCCCTCGGTTCTTTATTTCTTTCCGTTCTCCATCCTCCTTCCACCGTCTTTCCCCGTCCGCATTTCTCTCACTCTCGACCGATACACCCACCCGATATTATTCTCGAGTGTCTGGAGAGATCCGATTTCCGAAGACACGGCCTTTTTGCCATCCGTGACTCATCGGCATTATGGTAATTATTGTTTTTGCTTCATTATCGTGTGGAGCACAACGGGATTAAAAAAATAAAATCATCCTCCTCCTCCTCTTGTTCTCCACCATCCTCATCATCCTCCACCTTTTTCTTCACCATCATATTCCGTCCTCTTCCTCGTCCACCCACGCTTTCCCGTTTCTCTCTTGTTTACCAATCACCAAGTTCATAGAACACATCGCCACTTATCAGTTATTAATACTCGAGCATAAATCTTCCGAACGATAACGTTCTTCTTTACGACGCGAATTCAACAGCAAAAGAATTCCGTTTCCTCTCGGCATTCTTTTGCTTTCAATTCTTAGGATACGAGAAAACAGATGTTGTCTCCTCCTCGATACTCTCTGCCTCATCTCTCTGCCAGGGTGGTAATCTTGAACACACATTATCAATAATTCTCCTTCCTTCTTTTTCCTTCCCCATTCGGAGGGTAGCCACACCAAACACATCCTTATCGAAAGCCAAACATTGAAATTCGATAACAGAGACACACAAAAAATATATTACAAACGCATCATGTTATTTCAAACAAAAACAAAACTGTACATCAAATTTAACATTTCTTCATTATCTAAAAGAAACAAATCCATCATACACTTGAATCTCAATTAAAATGATTGATTATTAATAATATATCAGTCTGATAGTTCAATTGTTCAGTTCAAAACTTATATATTTTATTCAACGATAAATTAGTAAAAGCAATTATAACTTTTATAAGTTTGAAAGTCTGATTAACTCGTAAAATAACAAAAATATGTAATTCAATCTATCTTAATTATCATCATTTTTTATTGACATTTAAAACATATTTTATAAATACCATTTAGCAGATTTTACTATTATTTCAAATATGTTCATGTTTATAAAAAATGATTCAATTTTAAAACTTATGATGAGTTTTCTATTATATATTTTTTGAGTATACAGAATGTTTAATAAAAATAACAATTTCCTTAAAATTTCAACTATGTTTTCTTTATAACTTGCAACAAGTTATGCAATTCTCATAAGTTCTGTCTCAATGGTTGTAAAGTTAAAACTTTAGCAGTCCTTTCGTTATAAAAAAATACATATCTAATGAATCAATGTTAAGTAGATTTTTTGTGTTCTGTCTCAATGTATGTAAAGTTAAAACTTTAGTAGTTCTTTAGTTATACAAAACACATGTCTAATGAATCAATGTTAAGTAGATTTTTTGTGTTCTGTCTCAATGGTTGTAAAGTTAAAACTTTAGCAGTTCTTTGGTTATAAAAAACACATGTCTAATGAATCAATGTTAAGTATATTTTTTGTGTTCTGTCTCAATGGATGTAAAGTTAAAACTTTAGCAGTTCTTTCCTTAGAAAAACATGTCTAGTGAATCAATGTTAAGTAGATTTTTTGTGTGTTTGTCTAAAATTTGGATGTCCAATTATAAACCCATTAATATTGACAAGTTGACATTGTACATCATTTTGTCGAGTAGGTAGACAACATCTGAAAGCATTGTCATGTCAATTTAGGGTTCGATAACAATTCTGTCTACAGATTTAGTCTAGATCCGTTGTTTCTTGCGAATGGAATACAAGTTGCAAGTCCTTTAAGTAATCTTAAAGTGGCCGTAGCATTGGGATAAAGACACCGCAACAATCCATTATGAAAACCCCTCTTTGCCTACCACAGAAAATTGATCTCCATTGTGGTGTCGCTTTATCTGCAAATTCACGATGTGGAAATTTCCACTGTTTAGATGCTCATTGCATTTAAAATTGAAAATTATATAATTTACATTGAAAACAGGTGATTAATTAATCAATCTTGATTCAGATTAAGTCATTTGTGTTAAGATTACAATGTATTTAGTTAAAATTTTACTATTAGTTAAGATGTTTTTATGAGAAACTGTTTCTAAATGATGATAATTTGTAACAAAAACCACAAAAATATATATTCCTTTCAGGATTTTTCAGTTTCTTTAATATACATATTGTATAGTTGCGCCAACTCTGACGCTGTTTGATTGATTTATTATTCCACTTTCGAGATTTATATGATTTTATCAATTAACGTTAATTAAATTAATTATTTATTATTCTTGAAATTAATTAACTTAATTCCTAGTAATATTTGTGTTCATGTTTCAAATTGAATCTTACAGTATTCAAGGAATTAACAATAAGAACATTTATCATTTTTACTTGACTTTTTTATTATATTTCTATGAAACAATAAGAAATTATATAAAATTGGATTCAAATATAACTCAAGCTATTATTACTACATTCGAAACAACAGTAAAGCTACATGTTTATTGATTATAATAATCTTCATCATAATTCTTGTAATAGTCACATAAATTTACAGATAAATTATGAAAATTTTTATGTATTGCAAATGCTGCAATTTATTACGTAATATTTATTCATTTAACAGTCTGTCAAAAGAAAATAAGTTTTACTTATGTAACAAAACTATATATTAATCATCCCCTAAAACATAATAATCAAAGTTCTGATGACTAATGCTTTACAAATTAGAAGAACTAAATAAAGATCTAATAATATTAAGTCCATTGTACATCTTTTTATTTGCAGTTTATTTAATTTTCTTATGTAACAAAACTATATATTAATCATCCCCTAAAAAATAATAACCAAAGTGCTTTTCAGACAAGAAAAACTAAATACAGATCTAATAATATCACGGAAATTGTACATTTTTTCATTACAAGTTGACTTAATTTAGTAATCAAAATTACTTTTTCTTATGTTTATTCACGTTTTATTTAATGAACAAAACAATGATAATAAGTTGTTATTTTCCTATTTATTTCTGTACACAGTATAGATTTACAGCAGCAAACGCATTCCGATTTTAATGATTTATAGCTGTAATCAAATTCAATTAGTTGTGTTATAAATTTCATGTAATAAATATTATTTAGAAACAGGATACTTGCACAGCACAACCTTTTGGATAACAAAAACTGAGCTGTAACCTGTAGATGGAATTGCCGACAAATTCCCAGAAATTATACTGTCAGGTACAAATGTTTTGCAGAAATGCATTATTAACATAAAATGTCGTTTATTATTTAAGAAAATAAAGAAAAAAATAATAATATGACAACAAGAAATTAAACAACATTCTGTTGTTCAGTAGAATTTTATATGAAATTGTTATAATTATGGAATCAAATTAACTTATACTTATATTGTAAATGAATTTTGATATAAATTATTTTAGTTAAATTTATTATGCTTTTATTTTAATTGTTATGTTGCAAAATATTTGAAATTTGTATAGAACTCAACTATTATAACAATCTCTACTGAAAACTTGTAAACAGAAAAGAAATAGTGAAGTAAAAAAGTAAGAAAACGATTAGAAAAATTATATTAAAATACTGTAAATATTGGAAAATTAGGAATGTTAAAATATTCTTAAGTTTAGTGACCATAGTCATTTCTTTTACTTACATTTAAGTAAAAGGAATGTTTCAATTTAAATTCGTTTTTTTTTCTTGTAATTATAATGAATTTCATTAAAATTGATAGGTTTTAAATAGAACTTTATACTGTATTTATGAGCCCTGATTGTGTAAATTGTATTTTATTGTATTAACTTTAATTAATTTCAATTACAATTAAAAATTTTATGTATATTATTTAATTAAATAATTAAACTTTTATACGTTTATAATTGAATTATGCAATTTTAATAACTAATTATAATTACTTTATTGTTGAATTTACAAATTTGTATTAGTAAAATAACGAAGATTTTCCATTATAAATTCTTATTGAGTTTTTTTGAAATATTTCACCTGTTCCCAGAAACTTATCTTATTTACGAACTCTGATTCATAAATTTATTGGGATTAAGGTAATAATTTTCAGTTTAATCAACTTGTCGTTAATCTGCCTGTTAAATTGGGTCATTAGCTTAATAACGCAATTAGTAACTAATAAAAAAAGGAGGCGATTCTGGAAACTATTTATGAATTGATGGTACATAAAGTTTAATTGTTATTATTGAAATCAGCGGAGGCTATAATTTACCCATCCCAATTTCAGTTTCTCACGTGAAACAGAGAGTTACGGTAAAACGTTTTCGGATTGTAAAAAATTATGGGCGGTCTCGTAAACCGTAAAAACGCACACACACATTGTGCGCACTTTTGTTGCGCGGAATCCGGCGATGTTTTCGATATCCGAAGAGCTTCTTGATTCGCGCATTAACATCTCCAAGATGATGATGATCAAGATGATATTAGGATTGTAAGATTTCGATGATCATCGTGATATCTTACCTTGCTTCCCGGTGGAATGATGCCTGACCCTTGCAGCATCCGAGAAGACCACAAGGACGAGGAGGAGGCAAATCGCTTGGCACTGCATCTGTTTGAACTTGATCTTTTTGAAACTGAAATCACTGAACGCCATTTCATCGCACAATTGCCAAGTCCGAAAATTGTTTATTGTTTAAGGAAAAACTATCCTGAAAGTTCAATTTTTCGCACGATTCAAGTCCAAAATTTGGGAATAAACACAAAGAAGTGTCTAATATGATTGAATTGTTGAACTTTGAAGATGTACAACAAAGGTAAACACAAACACAAGCACTCATACACGCACGCACGTGGAAATCGCGCCGTCCGAAGAACCGATATAACCTCGTCCTCGACGGTCGTTTGACTGAGGTATATAAACAGACTCTCTCGCGCTTAGCCCAAGAAGTCGGAGAGATGAAAATAAAACTTGATGCACCGCCTTCTTTGACTCACGTACACTTACTTAGAAGACGAACGGCGGTTTAATGAACTAAAAAGTCTTTCGTGCCTGTCTCGCATTTCAAAATACAAAAGCTACAATTAAGAAGGGTCTTTGCATCCCTGCCCACAATTTCCCTCAGATACTAGATTCTAGAAAAAGTTCAGTTTCTCGGGATAACACCTTTTCTACAATTCATTTACTACCTCAATCTAAATTTACAGCATTTTCATTTTAAACTTCACGGTAAGCCAAAACGGCGTCAATACTAACAGGATTATAAAAGGTTTTATTGAAATATCTTAGGTTCATATTTCTTCAAATTGTGCAAGACACATGTTCGGATAATAAATATTGCATCGACCGATAGACGTTTCTTTTGAGAATTAAGATATTCGATTAAGAAAAATTCGATTGTTCTGTTCATTAACCGAATATCTAGAGTATTGAACAATTATAATTTACAAGCTAACAGCAGTATTTGCGAATACAAGCATTTTGTATATTATACTTATTAGGGGAGAAACACCTCGTATCATAAATGACAAGTTTTCATCCCCCGAAACCTGTATAAATATATCTCTGTCCTGTCATCTCCAAGGGCGAAAATTTACACCGCACCAAAGTTCTCGTAATTATATGACGCCTGTACGTCATAATCGAACTATCGTCATCCAATTTATCCTTAGTGTTATACAGTCTTTTCGGTATGTCTTGCCATCTGCAATCCCAGGATTGCGAGTGCACAGCTCGCAAATTTTCATAGTTGTTGCCTTAGCTTCTCGGTCATAAATATAAAGTATCCCATTGTTGGCTCCATCCATGATTTCCTTTCCATCTGCACTAAAGGCTTACGAAAAAGTACAGAAGCGACGAACGTTGTTTAAATGACTCAATGGTTCTTGCCGCTCTGTATCACTTTTGACTGAACATATATGCAAGGTTGTCGACCAAGTTGAATAAACAAACTCCTCCCCATTAGGACTGAACTCAACATCAATAATACTTCACCCAATATGTCTAGCTTGAATTTTCCTGAACAGTGCATATTTTCTACACTCAGTTTTATATATACGAATTAGCTGATCTTGAGCTGCTGTTATAAAATATTTCCCATTTTTTGAAAACTGTCCACAAAATACTTTGCCTTCGTAGGTGTCCACTTTCTCCATCTTATTAGGTAAATAGTTATTAGTAATTTGACATCTACTGGCACTGGACACATTTTTAATTTGTCCAATTTCTCTATTTGATAGCAAAGCGGCAGTGTTTGTTATTGGTTTAATATTTCTTCGATAATTCCTGCTGTTTGTATTCAATTTTGTCAAATGGTAGAAATCACTACCCCCCAGTTTTAATGTGTAGGGTTTATGCTTCAATTTTGGGGGTCCTTGACTGTAGTAATCATAATTTCCATCATTGCAAGCAGGTAACAGAAGAACACCAATAAAATTAATTACAAAATGATATAATATAAACTTACCCATATAATCCTGGATAATAAATACTTATACTTTCTTGCTAATAACTTCTTTCACAAATGCTCGACACCAAGGAGCTAATCAATAGAGGATAAATGCAATGTTATAAAAGCTTTATTTGCTTTTTCACGAAATTTTGAATATGCTTCCGAATGGTTCCGTATTTAACCGATAGCAACCAATACCAACATTATTTAGAAAAAATTATATCACAAATATAAAAATGTATTTTCTTACAGTTGGTACGGTTAGCACATAATGAAAAATCTGCAATTCCATAGGTAATATTTTCCTCCTTATAACTTTACCTCTCGCTTTCTACCCTTTTTAATTTTTCCCGTCAAAGTATCATAAATGACAAGTCTTCGTCCGCCGACACTTGTATAAATATATCTCTATCCTGTCGTCTCCAATGGCAAAAAAATACACCGCACAAAAGTTTTCGTAATTATATGACCCCTGTACGTCATAATCGAACTATCGTCATCCAATTTATCCTTAGTGTTATACAGTCTTTTCGGTACGACTTACCATCTGTAATCCCAGGTTTGCGAGTGCACAACTCGCAAATTTTCATAGTTGTTGCCTTAGCTTCTAGGTCATAAATATAAAGTATCCCATCGTTGGCTCCATCCATGATTTCCTTTCCATCTGCACTAAAGGCTATCGAAATATATAGAAGCGACGAACGCTGTTTAAAAGACTCAATGGTTCTTGCCGCTCTGTATCACCTTTGACTGAACATGTATGCAAGGTTGTGGACCTAGTTGAATAAACAAACTCCTCCCCATTAGGACTGAACTCAACATCAATAATACTCCATCCAACATCTCTAGCTTGAATTTTCCAGAACAGTGTATATTTACCACCATCAGTTTTATATATACGAATTAGCTGATCTTGAGCTGCTGTAATAAAATATTTCCTATTTTTTGAAAACTGTCCACAAAATACTTTGCCTTCGTAGGTGTCCACTTTCTCCATCTTATTAGGTAAATAGTTATTAGAAATTTGACATCTACTGGCACTGGACACATTTTAAATTAGTCCAATTTCTCTATTTGTTAGTAAAGTGGTAGTGTTTGCTATTGGTTTAATATTTCTTCGATAATTCCTGCTGGTTGTATTCAATTTTGTCAAATGGTAGAAATCACGAGTCTCCAGTTTTAATGTGTAGGGTTTGTGCTTCAATTTTGGGGGTCCTTTACTATAGTAATCATAATTTACGTCATAATCGAACTATCGCCATCCAATTTATGCTTAGTGTTATACAGTCTTTTCGGTACGACTTGCTATCTGCAATCCCAGGATTGCGAGTGCACAGCTCGCAAATTTTCATAGTTGTTGGCTTAGCTTCTCGGTCATAAATATAAAGTATCCCATCGTTGGCTCCATCCATGATTTCTTTTCCATCTCCACTAAAGGCTTACGAAAAAGTACAGAAGCGACGAACGCTATTTAAAAGACTCAATGGTTCTTGCCACTCTGTATCACCGTTGACTGAACATGTATGCAAGGTTGTGGACCAAGTTGAATAAACAAACTCCTCTCCATTAGGACTGAACTCAACATCAATAATACTCCACCCAAAATCTCTAGCCTGAATTTTCCTGAACAGTGTATATTTACCACCATCAGTTTTATATATACGAATTAGCTGATCTTGAGCTGCTGTAATAAAATATTTCCCATTTTTTGAAAACTGTCCACAAAATACTTTGCCTTCGTAGGTGTCCACTTTCTCCATCTTATTAGGTAAATGGTTATTAGAAATTTGACATCTACTGGCACTGGACACATTTTAAATTAGTCCACTTTCTCTATTTGATAGCAAAGTGGCACTGTTTATTATTGGTTTAATATATCTTCGATAATTCCTGCTGGTTGTATCCAATTTTGTCAAATGGTAGAAATCACTAGCCTCTAGTTTTAATGTGTAGGGTTTGTGCTTCAATTTTGGGGGTCCTCGACTATAGTAATCATAATTTCCATCATTGCAAGCAGGCAACAGAAGAGCACCAATTACATGAATTACAAATGATATAATATAAACTTACTCATTTAATCCTGGATAATAAATAATTATATTTTCTTGCTAATAACTTCCTACACAAAACTTCGACACCAAGGAACAAATCGATAGAAGATGAATGCAATGACATAAAAGCTTTATTTGCTTTTCTACGAAATTTTTAATATCTTTCCGAATGATTCCGTATTTAACCGATAGCAACCAATACCAACATTATTTTGAAAAAAATATATCGCAAATATAAAAATGTATTTTCTTACAGTTGGTACGATTAGCACATAATGAAAAATCTGCAATTTCATAGGTAATATTTTCCTTTATATAACGTTACCCCTCGCTTTCTTCCCTTTTCAATTTTTCCCGTCAAAGTATCATAAATGACAAGTCCTCGTCCCCCGACACTTGTATAAATATATCTCTGTCCTGTCGTCTCCAAGGGCGAAAATTTACACCGCACCAAAGTTCTCGTAATTATATGACGCCTGTACGTCATAATCGAACTATCGTCATCCAATTTATCCTTAGTGTTATACAGTCTTTTCGGTATGTCTTGCCATCTGCAATCCCAGGATTGCGAGTGCACAGCTCGCAAATTTTCATAGTTGTTGCCTTAGCTTCTCGGTCATAAATATAAAGTATCCCATCGTTGGCTCCATCCATGATTTCCTTTCCATCTGCACTAAAGGCTCACGAAAAAATACAGAAGCGACGAACGCTGTTTAAAAGACTCAATGGTTCTTGCCGCTCTGTATCACCTTTGACTGAATATGTATGCAAGGTTGTCGACCAAGTTGAATAAACAAACTCCTCTCTATTAGGACTGAACTCAACATCAATAATACTCCACCCAACATCTCTAGCTTGAATTTTCCTGAACAGTGTATATTTACCACCATCAGTTTTATATATACGAATTAGCTGATCTTGAGCTGCTGTAAAAAAATATTTCCCATTTTTTGAAAACTGTCCACAAAATACTTTGCCTTCGTAGGCGTCCACTTTCTCTATCTTATTAGGTAAATGGTTATTAGAAATTTGACATCTACTGCCACTGGACACATTTTTAATTTGTCCAATTTCGCTATTTGATAGCAAAGTGGCAGTGTTTGTTATTGGTTTAATATTTCTTCGATAATTCCTGCTGGTTGTATTCAATTTTGTCAAATGGTAGAAATCACTAGCCTCCAGTTTTACTGTGTAGGGTTTCTGCTTCAATTTTGGATGTCCTCCACTGTAGTAATCATAATTTTCATCATTGCAAGCAGGCAACAGAAGAACACCAATTAAATTAGTTACAAAATGATATAATATAAACTTACTCATATAATCCTGGATAATAAATACTTATACTTTCTTGCTACTAACTTCTTTCACAAATGCTCGACACCAAGGCACAAAGCAGTAGAAGATAAATGCGTTGTCATAATAGCTATATTTGCTTTTCTACGAAATTTTTAATATGTTTCCGAATGATCCCGTATTTAACCGATAGCAACCAATACCAACATTATTTAGAAAAAATTATATCACAAATACAAAAATGTGTTTTCTTACAGTTGGTACGATTAGCACATAATGAAAAATCTGCAATTTCATAGGTAATATTTTCCTCCGTATAACGTTACCCCTCGCTTTCTTCCCTTTTCAAAATTTTCCCGTCAAAGTATCATAAATGACAAGTCTTCGTCCCCCGACACTTGTATAAATATATCTCTGTCCTGTCGTCTCCAAGGGCGAAAATTTACACCGCACCAAAGTTCTCGTAATTATATGACGTCTGTACGTCATAATCGAACTATCGTCATCCAATTTATCCTTAGTGTTATACAGTCTTTTCGGTACGCTTTGCCAACTGTAATCCCAGGATTGCGAGTGCACAGCTCGCAAATTTTCATAGTTGTTGCCTTAGCTTCTAGGTCATAAATATAAAGTATCCCATCGTTGGCTCCATCCATGATTTCCTTTCCATCTACACTAAAGGCTCACGAAAAAATACAGAAGCGATGAACGCTGTTTAAAAGACTCAATGGTTCTTGCCGCTCTGTATCACTTTTGACTGAACATGTATGCAAGGTTGTCGACCAAGTTGAATAAATAAACTCCTCCCCATTAGGACTGAACTCAACATCAATAATACTTCACCCAACATGTCTAGCTTGAATTTTCCTGAACAGTGTATATTTACCACCATCAGTTTTATATATACGAATTAGCTGATCTTGAGCTGCTGTAATAAAATATTTCCAATTTTTTGAAAACTGTCCACAAAATACTTTGCCTTCGTAGGTGTCCACTTTCTCCATCTTATTAGGTAAATAGTCATTAGAAATTTGACATCTATTGGCACTGGACACATTTTTAATTTGTCCAATTTCTCTATTTGATAGCAAAGCGGCACTGTTTATTATTGGTTTAATATTTCTTCGATAATTCGTGCTGGTTGTATTCAATTTTGTCAAATGGTAGAAATCACTAGCCTCCAGTTTTAATGTGTAGGGTTTGTGCTTCAATTTTGGGAGTCCTCCACTGTAGTAATCATAATTTCCATCATTGCAAGCAGGGAACCTATTGTTAGTGTGTCTGTTGAGCAGTTTCTGGAAAATTTCTGCGTAATAAGTGGTCTTATACTTTTCGTGACCAGAAAGAGAACTTGATGCAGACGAATCATTGCATTCTTCCATATTACTTAATAAAATAATGATAATGGCTGGAAAATATTTTAGGTAGTAACAATACCAACAATCATAATAAAATGTATACAATTATAACTTATATAAAATGTTGTAATTGAGAATATTTCTTATATAATTTCTGATAAAATAATAAACAATAACAATATGTATTGCAACAACAACTTGAATATAAACTCAATATAGAAATACAGAGAAAAATAAAATATTATGTTATTTCGGTAACGGGTCAAAAACCAAGGGCCAGAACCCAAGTGTCTCTGTGCAAAATTCAATTACCTGAAAACAGGTAAAGAAGACCCTTTAAGGGTTCTGGTATTGCTTAAGTCATATTTTTCTTTTTTTTTGGTGGTAACTTTCCCCTCCCTTTTTGACCCTCCACTCTCGACGCAAAATGGCAAAAATCTTGAAATTCGGCTTTAAGAAAAATTATCAGTTCAGTTACATTCTACAAACAGTCGTGCGAACATCGAAAATATCAACATGTCTTCAGACGATTGTGCCCCGGTATTAGAATATTTGGAGTCTTTGTTCAGTTCAACAAGTGAAACTGGAATATTTTCCGGAAGTTACATAGATTTGCAATTGATCAAGGAGTGTTTGGAGCAAGCGAAAAGTCTGGAAGTAGCGAGGTTGGTAGATGTAGTCATCTATTTCAAAAAATTAGAGGAAGCCTCAGAAGATGGTCTGTATTCTTTGATGAAAGCTATTTGTGACATCATGTTGGAATTAGGCAAAACAGAAACGTGGTCGCGAAAATGGAACAATGCATTAATACATTTAGCATGCTGCAAAATGGATACCGACACCACAAGAGAGTGGAATTCATGTTGGAATAAGCCGCCATCAATTATTCACCTGTTCAAGTTTTTGGAGAAATCCATTAGCTGGAAATCGTCTGGACTATTTTCCGGACAATATGTGGACTTCACATTGATTAAGAAGAATTTGGCGCAGGCGAAAAGTATACAAGTAAGAAACTTAGTATATAATGTGATCAATTTTACAAAATTAGAGGAAGCTTCCCGAGAAGGACTGCATACTTTGGCGAAAGCTCTTTGTGAGGTGGAGAAGGTGTTACAGACAACGAGAAAGTGGACGCCAGATTGGGACATTATATTGATACATTTAGCATGTTGCAAAATGGATGATGAGAGCATAAAAGAGTGGAATTTATCGAAAAGATTGCCAAATTTTACTCAGCTTTTACTGTTCTTTGATAAATCCATTGGCGCTGCACCACCAACTGCAGTTCTTTTCGAACAGGATCCGGAATTAACAGCGGTCAAGAAGCGTATAGCACATGTGGAATGTGTTCATCTCAGAAACTTATTGAGTATTGTAATACATTTGAAGAAATTGGAGAAAGTTACGGCGGATGGTCTACAGACTTTGGTGGATAGTATAGGCGAAGTGATCAAGCAATTGAGCAAAACAAACAAGTGGTCGGACGAATGGGATTCAATTTTGATGCAATTAACTTGCTGCAAATTGG
The DNA here is from genome assembly GCA_018845635.1 of Nicrophorus orbicollis. Lineage (NCBI taxonomy): Eukaryota > Metazoa > Arthropoda > Insecta > Coleoptera > Silphidae > Nicrophorus > Nicrophorus orbicollis. The sequence continues at coordinate 678,532 of JAFMTC010000679.1, read as the reverse complement.
ATGCTGCTACCAGAGAAAACTGGGATACAAATGCGGAAACTTTACCAACTATAGACAAACTTTTAGAGTTTTTAAAGGCCTGCATTAGCATCTGCGGTTTAAACTTTTCATTTTTCTAAATAATGCTTAATTTTACTACTTTTATATCTATTGTCTGTTAATAATTACATTATATATTGTTTTTCCCTTTTAATAAACTAATATTTTAAAACATTATTTGTGCCTTATTCTATAGCTTCACCATACAATAATTAGTCTTGTAACTACTTTAATATTTCAAACACTTTAATTATAAACAAAACATATTTAATGGCAATCAGATATTCTCTTTTTATTAAAGTAGTCAAGAATTTACTTAAAAGATTCATTTTTTTGTGTGAAAATTGTTCAATAATAATCATTTACATAATATATTGCTCAACGTCTGACAAAAAAGAAGACAATGCTGATATTTGTATAACTTAAAACATCAATTCACATAAAAGATGCAATTGAAAAACCTGAAATCAATTGGTTTTACATGTAATGAAACCCGTTTTACCGCATGAATGAGTTCCGGAAAGAAGAAAACGGAACTTCTGTAAATGCACGTATGATTATAAATAAAGGACTTGTTTTCATCATTTTCATCAAATATAAAAACAAAACGCATAAAGTTTTATACCGGTTTTCTTTTCTTTTGTACATATTTTATATTTTCATTTAAAATGAAAAGTTTTCAGAAGTTTATTCATGATATTTTTACGTCCGAAAACAAAGAAATTTAATTTTAAATTTTGTTAATAAGGGTGAGAAACTTTATTTTCTAAAATAAAATAAATGCAATTCCGAGAATCTTCTGCAAAATATTTTATTTTCATTCTCCTGTAATTAAAAAATCATATATTATAATGGTTTTAGCGGAACGAATTTGTGCTTTTACGAATATGCAAATAGCGTTTTGTATAGAGTTCGAATTTAATTTATTAGTTTTTTTTTCGTGAACCGAATTAAATAGTACATTAATGTATAATTCGTGTTTGCATTTAATTATCGCATTTTCATTACACCCGACATTAATTAAACACAGCAATACGTCACAATCGATTCTCGGACTATTTGAAACCGCACTATTTGAAGATTTTAAAACAGCATGAAGAAGAGACTACATACCATTGTATGTTCTTATATTTTTTTCCTCAAATAAAATGTACTTTATTTTGAAATGTTTAAACCGGACTATAGAGAAGCCGGACTGATCGAAGCTGCATACTAGGTATTAAAAAAACGGTTTACTTGATTATTGTAAACAAATCTTTAAACAAAATCTGTTTCGAACAAATAAAGAGTCAGTTCATAACCGCACTAATTGAGGACTTTGTAATTGCATAAAAATAACCACACAAAACGGAGTATAAAGTAAAAGAATGAAACATGTAACTCTGCTTACTAATTTTATTAACATTTTGCTCAATTTCATGTGGGTTTCTTTTGAAAAAATAAATTATAGATAAATCCGGACTAATTGAAGCCGCATGCGAGGTATTGCTGTTTTCAAAAAACGGATTACGTAAATTTTGTATACTGATCTGTTCCAAGCGAAAAATGAAGGTGGCGCTTTTCGTGTAATCATTTCCCGGTCAGTTTGTAACCGCACTAATTGAGGACTTTCTATAAAAACTGCACAAAACTGAATGAATTAATACAATGAACCGTATAATTCTTTTTACTAATTTTATTAGCATTTTGCTTAAAAAAGAGTAGTTTCTTTATGAGAAAATTAAATTATAGAAAAATCCGGACTAATTGAAGCCGCATGCGAAGTATTGCTGTATTTTAGAAACGGTTTACGTCAACATTGTATGTATGGATGTTTAAACAAAATCTGTTCCAAACAAAAAATGAAGGTGGCACTTTTCATTTCCCGGTCAGTTTGTAACCGCACTAATTGAGAACTAATTGTAGTTGCATATAAATGAACCACACAAAAGAGTACAAATGGCGCAATATGCGACGAATCTCTGTATATACATATTTTAAAGCATTTTGTTTAAATAAAATGTAGTTTTCCAAGATAATCCGGACTAATCGAAGCTGTTTTCGCAAGGAAATACCAATTTTAGGCGGCTATCTTAAAAATTCTGTTGGAAATAGGAAACATTTGTTGCCCTTTGTGTAAATGTTTCCTTACTATACAAAATCGCACAAATTGTATACAAATACTTTTTCTACGAACAGTTTCTTTACAATTTTATTGGTATTCGTTTTACAACTCGGATTATAGAGAATCCGCACTGACCGAAACCGTACAGTGCGAGGTATTGCAGTATTTAGAAAACATCGTTTTCGGCGAATTTCCTGCAGGTATTTGAAAAAAAGATCGGTTCAAAACGAAAATGAAAGATGCCGCCCTTTGTGCGTCACACTGCGACGGAAAGGAAGACACAACTCACAATATCCAAAACCCAAACACAATTAAATACTTAAATTATTGCTTAGGTTCATGCTTCTTCCCCTCATTTATTTTTATTCCTTTTTCCCATCTTCTTCCACAAATTTCTCCATCTTTTTCCCTCGCCTCTCATATCCTTCTTCTTTGAAGCGTTTTAATGCGTTTCTTTCGTGTACGAGCAATAAATTTGGATGTTACCACCAAATGCATTTTTTCTTGTTCTTCATCTTTCATCTTCTTCTGTGTTGCTATGGCATCGACCGAATTGTCGGAAGCCTTCGGTTTAATTCCTAATTAACAAAAAAATCTCGACGATGTTTTCATTATTCCGAAATTACTCAAGATATTTAATTAAGGCTCCTCTTGTAAATTTTAAGTTACGAACTTTTAACGACACATTTATTTCACGAACTATTAAATAGTACTTAGTACAAAAGGGATTCATCAGTGCTTATTATAATTGATAATTACAATGTACTTAACAAAATTCGGAAAACATTAATTATAATCTTGAACATTTTAGAATACATAATAAAAATTATAAAGTAGAATTATACAATCTACTTGTATTTAACATTACATCATAAATGTGATAAAAGTAACTTTATTTTAACTAAACGAAATGCAATAACATAATAGCCTTACTATGAAACACATCAAAACTGTATCGTTTCGGTCAATGCGGATTCACTGTAGTACGGTTTCATAAAAAACGTTATTTAATAGATTCTCATAAATAATACAAAATGATCGATTTTGTCTTGTTACACACTTATGTCTCTTTATGTTCAGTGGCATTTAGTGCGGTTTCAACCAGTACGGGATATTAGAGATCCTCACTATACGAGGTGTTGTTATACTGTTTGATTACAAAATGATTGCTTTCATTCAATTAACAACTGATATGAAACACATCAAAACTGTATCGTTTCGATCAATGCGGATTCACTGTAGTACGGTTTCATTAAAAAAGTTATTTAATAGATTCTCATAAATAATACAAAATGATCGATTTTGTCTTGTTACCCACTTATGTCTCTTTATGATCAGTGGCATTTAGTGCGGTTTCAACCAGTACGGGATATTAGAGATCCGCACTATACGAAGTGTTGTTATAATGTTTGACTACAAAACGATTGCTTTCATTCAAATAATAACTGATATGAAACACATCAAAACTGTATCGTTTCAATCAATGCGGATACACTGTAGTACAGTTTCATAAAAAAAAAATAGATTCTCATAAATAATACAAAATGATCGATTTTGTCTTGTTACACAATTATGTCTCTTTATGTTCAGTGTATTTTTTAATGGAAAGTGCTATTGAACACTGTTTTTTAGGTTAATAATTTTTACCGAAAATTTCGATTTTTCACATTTTGATTTTTTTTTGTATGGTTAGGTTAATAAGTTTTACCGAAAATTTCTATTTTTGTATGGTTAGGTTAATACTTTTTTGTATGGTTAGGTTAATAATTTTTACCGAAAATTTCGATTTTTTGTATGGTTAGGTTAATAATTTTATGGTTAGGTTAAATTTTTTTTCGAAAATTTCGATTTTTGGTATGGTTAGGTTAATAATTTTTCTGAAAATTTCGATTTTTTCTATGGTTAGGTTAATAATTTGAAAATTTTGTACCGAAAATTTCGATTTTTCACATTTTGAATTTTGTTCAGTGTCTTTACAAATGATTGATTTTCTCTGAAAGTACAAGCGACACACTTATCAATGAGCACTCTAATTAAAGATAAATGTCCAGGCTTTCCAACACGCCACTCGGCATATTTCTAGCTAGTAAATATGGTTCTCCTGTAATTTACTGTCAAAGTTGTAAAAATATTTTTTTAAGCCTCGAAAATCATTTTCATTACTTTTTTTGATGATTACATGACTATTACGCAATGTACATACAGGGTATGTACGGTTAGGTTAATAACATTTATTGTTTATTGTTACCTCGTAAATGCATTATGTTAATTACAAGAATCGTTGGAATATATTTTATAATGCGGAAATTATTATAAATTTATGTTACGTTTATTTTTATGTTTCACAACTTATTAATGTCTTCCATTAACTGAGAAGTTCTAAACTCATTAAAAAATATAACATTTGCTTATAATTAGTTTATTTTATTTATATAAATATATAACAAAAGTTAATTAAAATGTAATTATTTTCTTTTAAATTTGAAATGAAGTAAATTAACCATTTTTTTTTTCATATTTAACCATAATTATATTAATTAGTTAAGTATTTTCGTTACCAAAACTATGTATAGTTGTTAAGAGGTTTATAATGAAATCTATTCAAATAGAAATCAACTAAATATCATTAGCAATATATTATGTAGACAAAAATGTTAAGAAACTATAGATGAATATAGTAAAGGAAAAATTCTGTGAAACATTATGAAAGTTCACAATTTCAAAATTGGATTGTATTATAATGAAAGTAATTCAAATAAATTTCAACAAAAAGTCATTAAAAATTGCATGTATAATTTGTAGTTAATAAAAACGTGAAATATAGATCGATCTTACATAAAACTTGAATATCTCAAATATGTTACTTATATAACGAAGTTCGCAATTTCAACATGTAGTATAATATTTTAATGAGCCCAATGTTGGACAAGAATCTCACTCAAAGTGGTTAGGAGTTCTATTATAAAAAAGGAAATATTATCCAAGAAAGTATAAATAAATTTAGGAAGATTTCTTCATCAATAAGTTAAGAAAATGTTGATGAAGAGAATGTTATAAAAGTATTTAATGAAAAAGATACTGTTTCTTTTCTGTGGAAGATTTAGAAAGCCTTGTAAACAACGAAAATGAATATGAACTTCTTTAAGTCCACGGTAAAAAATGTTAAAAACTAAAGATTTACAATTGAAAACTTTTGATTATTTGAGTGAAAATAATCATGATTTAGTAAGAAGTTATGGGATCTTAGTAGTGATTCCATGAAGGTAAAAGATATATAATCAAATTTATATACATATTATTTATTCAAAAAACAACTTTTCCTGAATATTGTTGCTATTTATACAACTGATATTACGTAATTCATTCTATTCGTTAATAGGGGTCCTACTGTATATGTTATTAATTGTTCCATTGATAAATGTGTCAAAGATACTAGATGAGACTGAGGCGTTAAAACTGATTTCAAGGATGTGAACGTGGCAGTGAAATTGAAAGGAAAACACACTTGAGAACCTTATTTACACTTCCAATTAAATTTGATTATTTTTCGAAATCGCTGCATGGGAAGGTATTCGAAATGACGAAACGGAAACACAATGCTCCCTGTCCGATCCGATATGTATCCGGAACAAGCGGATTACTGTGAAAAGCGAGTCCATTAAGTCCATTTCTATGGTCAATTAAATCGAAGATAGAGAGATGCTTTGCCTGCATGGATCCAAAACACAATACAAAATTCAGTCGATGTGCTCATTTTTTCTCCTTCAATTCCTTCTCCTCCTCTTCACTCTTCACGTTGCGTAACATTAAAGAAAGAACGTATCGAATTAAATGGAATGAATGGAATGGAATCCATGGGAATGGAATATGGAATAGATTTGTGGCAGTTCAGTTAATGCGTTCTGTGACCGTCGAATGTGTTTCCTCCACTCCACCAGACGGAACTTACGTAACCGAGGCCAGAAATAAATACGTTCGTAATGTACGATGTGTATGCCTTGTGGATGGGTTTCGAACGTAGTCACGGAATGATGCCATTAGGTGGATAGAGAAAAATAAATTTAAATTTCATAAATGCGTAATGGGTGTGTTCGTAATGTAAATGCGATACCCATCAAATTCGGTGAAAGAAAATAATAATGAAACGGAGGCAAACTCGTTTCGTATCAAACAAAATCACTGATGTTAAATATTAATGGACGTATCAATATTTACCTGATCCGAAGCAACCCAAGTTCCCGAAGGAAAAAGCGAAAACAGGATTCAGTATATCAATCGAATCTATATATATATATATAAAATATATAGCGTTTCCACATCTTATTGAACTCTGGTTTCCTCTGCACTTGACAACCAAGGCAATATTACTAGATTTCCGCATCATTACGAAAAAATATGAATGTATTCGTAAGGAATGAATCGCATTTGCATGAGATATATTAGAAAAATATGAACGTTTTGTTCATTTACTTTACTTTTAAATTCGCTAATCGTTTCCACCAAAATGTTAGAAACCGGACTAATCAAGGACTTCAAAAACCAAAATAAACTATCCAAAAGCGACTTGATTGTATAAAGGAAATGAAATAGAACTAAATGAATAAATTCTCTTTTAGTTCATTTTAAGTAAATAAGACAAACTATTTAGTATTTATAAAGAAATCACAATAATTGTGTCTAATTGAATTATATCTATGTCATTAATTGAAAAATAACGAAGAAATAAGTAAATTTAGACTCTACACTCAATAATTTCGTAAGATGACTAATAAAACAAAACTTTTGGACAATATCCTACTTTATTCATCAACTTCAAGAGTGATCATTCATTCCAACGCTTCTCTAATTTTTCGATACCTTTTCTTGTAGATCGATTTATCTTTGTCCTCAAAATATAGTTCAGTTTCAGTTTAAAAAGAACAAACGATTACTGAACTATTTGTCACGATGGAGAAGATTTTTTTCCCATAAAAAAGCAATGTATTATCAATAATTTCGTAGGATAACTAATAAAACAAAACTTTTGGACAATATCCTACTTTATTCATCAACGTAGTCTCCTTCAAGAGTGATCATTCATTCCAACTCTTCTCTAATTTTTCTATACCTTTATTGTTGATCGATTTATCTTTGGTCTCAAAACACGGTTCAGTTTCAGTTTAAAATGAACAAACCATTTCTGAACTATTTGTCTCGACGGAGAAGATTTTTCCCATAATAAAGCAATGTATTATCAATAATTTCGTAGGATAACTAATAAAACAAAACTTTTGGACATTATCCTACTCTATTCATCAACGTAGTCTCCTTCAAGAGTGATCATTCATTCCAACGCTTCTCTAATTTTTCGATACCTTTTCTTGTAGATCGATTTATCTTTGGCCTCAAAATACGGCTCAGTTTCAGTTTAAAATGAACAAACCATTTCTGAACTATTTGTCTCGACGGAGAAGATTTGTTTCCCATAAAAGCGCAATGTATTATCAACACACTAAATCCAGTTTTTCATTGTTTTAAAAATTACAAAAGTAGCGTCGATAAAACCACTGTAACTTGTAAACTAAACGTCAGATAGCCACGAAATTTGAACAGGCATCGTACGAAGGTTGGTATTTTCTAAATATCATATGAAATTGTCGGTAGTGGTGCAATATATATATATATAT
>JAFMTC010000679.1:626904-661371 GCA_018845635.1 Nicrophorus orbicollis | reverse complement strand
AAAAGTAGGAGCTATAAATGTATAATTGAGCAATGAAATTAAAGCTAGATAGTCACTCTTTAAAATATGTGTACTGGTATAGTTGTATGTTTCGTCGTTTAGCTGTAATTCACCGTCAAAGTTGAAGAAATGTTCTTGTTAAGCGTCGAAAAAGCAGTGTCTTTACATTTTTGCTTCTATCTCGAAAAGTATGAGCAACAAATTAATTACATAAGGTGCACTTAAATAAAATGTTGACAACTATTCATGAATTGAATATATTGAAAACGTTACAATGCAAATATCAATAAATATAATTCCGAATTGAAATTTCCATTGTCGTTCGGTAATTTTTAACATTGATGAAATAAAGTGAAACAATGTTCCATGTAATTTATCGCCCTACAGAAATATGCGCGTATGCCGATGCACGTTTCCATAACATTGTTGTGGAAGCCAAGTGCCATTCAGAAAAGTATTTGCAGCGCAACATCAAAGCGGAATAATGTTGTATAATTATGATTGCACGAGATTAAAACGTCAATATGCGCATTTTCCGCAATTTGCGTTACGTAAAGAATCCGCCGTTCGAAGGGGTGGGGGGAGGGGAGACGGAAATTCCAACAGGTATTAATCGTGTAATTAAATGTGGCGTGCTAACGTGTTAATTATATATTCCTTCTCGGCGATTTCGAAAGGCCTGGAAGGAAAATCATACGAAGCTCACTACTTGTGTGTACTGTAGTGTTGTGTTCCGAGAATATATTTTATATCGACTTCCATCATCTATTGTGACCTAACCTATTTATAGTCAGCGCCGAAAACCGTTCTGACGTAATCACCCCCACGTCTATGTCGACTTGATTGTATCTGGGCCAAATTTAATCTGTCTCCACTCGGTGTCCAATCCCGAAAACTACCTCCAAACTGTTATCCAATCAACTTACTTTGTTAATTAATGTAGATTTATAAGTAAAATAGAATAGATAATCTCATTATAAATGTTGCTTCTACAAAAGTTTTTAAATTGTAGTTAATCAAAATGAATTATTTAATTTGGAATTACAAAATATTCACTTACTACACTTTACGTGTAAAGAATGTTAATGCAAAATTTCATATAATGGAAAATCAACAGAGTGCTGAATAAAACGAAAAATTGTGTAAGCAATTGCTTCGGTGTTAATCTTTATTGAGATAATGGAAGCTCATCCCAAATCCCTGTTCCATCGAACAAAGGTCACGTCCTGGGTCGTTTTAATTAAAATCAATATGGGAAGCTACGTTGATAATTTCATTACGACATCGGCTTCCTCATTTAAGTGTTTATATCCACAATTAGCTTAGCTCAGTGTTCGAGCAATTATAGCCGGAACTAACGACGATATTGCAATGAATTTACAGTTAAGGATTAGTTGAGGTATATCTTTTCAATTTATGTTCGCTAATGACAAAATTAACGTTCAACTATTGGTGTTAATGTACAATTATGTACGGCATTTTGCCTGATTTTGGATAATTGTTCAAATTCAACTTTTATCAATACAAAATTGGCACAAACCTATAATAATAGAAATTAAACTAGTAAACGTGTCGTGTCTCGATATTTAAAAAAAACTCTGAATACAGCGGAATGATTCGTAGTAAGTAAAGTCTTTTATGAATATTAAATGTGAATATTCTAAGAAGATTTATTGTACAGTTAGGTGTTTTTGATTAAAAAGTCAACTATATAAATGTTGGATTATTAACTAAGAGTTAAAACATTCTTCTCTTAAGTTAGTCAGGTACTAAGACCATCTTATTCCTTACCTCCCATAGCTAAGACAGTACTTCTAAGACTAACTACTTCGTTAGTTCAAGTTTCTTTAAGAAGTACATACAATTGCATATTAATAATAAAGGGTTCTAACAACAATACAAATTATATTGGATAATAGTGGTTGGCCACAACAAACGTTTGTAAATGGGTTCCTTCATTATATATTTTACTTTTGTTTGAATCAATTGAGACGATCGAACAAATGTATAAAAGTAATAGTATCACGGAAGTCTGGATTATAAAAAATCAGCTGATTTCTGGGGATTTAGCTCCGAGGATATCTCAGGAAGGAGTCATTCATGAAGTAGTGAGTTTTTGTAGTTGTACATACCTGATGCTAGACAAACCATTCGTCTTTTTGACTTTGTGAGACGAGGTCCGCGTCACCGCCATTAGCGGGCGCGTGCCTCACTTTGCCTGGCAATAAAGGCGGCCCCGGACCGGCGTGCTGAGGAGGAACCCGAGTGGTCCCGCAGGGTGGTACCAGTTTCCCTGCACCGGAAGTGTCGTCATTGAGCCTTGCTTCATCGCACCATTCGAACCGTACATTTGTTGCACTGCAACAACACAAAAAAAACACATGTCATTTTAAACGTCAAATGAAATGTAAGCCATCTATTAACAATCTTAGAACTAAATATGCAATAGCAATAAGTAAAGTGTTCAGGCTCTATATTACTGCGTCGAAAAAGCAGCGTCTTTACATTTTTGGTTATATCTCGAAAAGTATGAGCGATAAATTCATTATTGAGCAACCAAATTAAAGCTGGATAGTCACTCTTTATAATATGTGTAGTGGCATAGTTGTAGGTTTTCTCGTTTAGCTGTAATTCATTATCAAAGTTGAAGAAACGTTTTTGTTAAGCGTCGAAAAAGCAGTGTCTTTATATTTTTGCTTATATCTTAAAAAGTATGGGCGATAAATTTATTATTGAGCAACCAAATTGAAGCTGGATAGACACTTTTTATAATATGTGTACTGGCATAGTTTGTATGTTTTGTCGTTTAGCTGTAATTCACTGTCAAAGTTGAAGAAACGTTTTTGTTAAGCGTCGAAAAAGCAGTGTCTTTACATTTTTGATTATATCTCGAAAAGTATAAGCGATAAATTAATTATTGAGCAATCAAATTAAAGCTGGATAGTCACTACTTAAAATATGTGTACTAACATAGTTGTATGTTTCGTCGTTTAGCTGTAATTCACTGTGAAAGTTAAAGAAACGTTTTTGTTAAGTGTCGAAAAAGCAGTGTCTTTACATTTTTGCTTATATCTCGAAAAGTATGAGCGATAAATTAATTATTGAGCAATCAAATTAAAGCTGCATAGTCACTCCTTATAATATGTGTACTGGTATAGTTGTATGTTTTCTCGTTTAGCTGCAATTCACTGTCAAATTTGAAGAAACGTTTTTGTTAAGCGTCGAAAAAGCAGTGTCTTTACATTTTTGCTTATATCTCGAAAATTATGAGCAATAAATTAATTATTGAGCAATCAAATTAAAGCTGGATAGTCACTCCTTAAAATATGTGGACTGGCATAGTTGCATGTTTCGTCGTTTAGCTGTAATTCACTGTCAAACTTGACGAAACGTTTTTTAAGCGTTGAAAAGTAGTGTCTTTATATTTTTGATTATATCTCGAAAAGTATGAGCGATAAATTAATTATTAAGCAATTAAATTAAAGCTGGATAGTCACTCCTTCAAATATGTGTACTGGCATAGTTGTATGTTTTGTCGTTTAGCTGTAATTCACTGCCAATTTTGAAGAAATGTTTTTCTAAGCGTCGAAAAAGCAGTGTCTTTAATAAATAAATTATACATTGTATTACTTCGGTCTACTCATTCTTTTATTACAATATTAAGAAGCGTTTGTGTACATAAATTATTTATCTTTCAAATATATTAATTAGATCCTTTGATGTAACATTCGAGTTTAAATATGAAGTATATATTCCACCATCACTTTAAAGTGAAACAACTTGCACACTCGTTTCTTATGCAATTAAACGGGATGGTACTTTTCTCGTTGCTCGTGGAGTTCGTGCACTTTACACGGAAACTAGTCCAATTAAAGTTTCCGACTTTCGATCGCATCCGAGGGAGGGGTGTAAGTTTTAGTTTCGTATGGTCGATTAGATATAAACCCATTTTCTTGAAATGCTCCGCTTGTATTTTCCAGTTACTGACACACCATCAGATACGTTCGTTAAGAGCTGAATATAAACGAGGTCTATCAAAGACTTTTGTCTTGAAACTCGTGTTAAGATCGTTCCATTGTGCTTATACTCTAGTATTTAACACTGAGATCTCATGTTTAAATATAGCTTTTGTAAATTTGTTTAGTTGATTAAATCGAATTAAAAATGATTTTTAATTAGTTAATTTACACTAATTATTAATATAATGAATGTAATTCTATGGAATATTCATAAAATTTTCAACTGAATCATGAAAAAGTTTTACAGCTAAATAGGTTATTTAATGTTAACTTTATATTCAATATATTCTACGTTAAACGTCGACCTATTTACTTGCATTATTTTTAGTTTTTTATCAATGAATGAAACAAGTATTGCCTCTCTTTAACATACTTAATTATACAAGTAATTGAGTTACATAAGTACCAAAAGACAAGTCGAATTGGGTCTTAATTAACTTCAGTATTTGATAGACATTTTTATACAATGCATTATGAAAAGAATAGAAATTGTTTGCTAATTGAATATCACATTTATATGCAACCTGTTAACTTGTCAAAGCGCCATCTTTTGGTTAATTTTATTAATCATGAAATATAATATATGTTATTTCAGTGTTAAATTAAACATAAATTACTTTTTTATGTATCCAGTAAATATTAATTAACAAACTTTAATCAATATAATTCTGAAATTCGTGAAATTTTTTATTAAAATTTATTCTTGGGTGAAATACATGGTAAAAGCAAAGATATAATCAACAATATTACTATTATTGTTTATCAACCTGTTGCTCTTTGCGCAAGTCTATGAGAGGTTTAATCTAACGAAACGTCCTTCGCGCATTGCCAGTTGTAGAGGTAAATATAATAGTAGTAGTAGTAGTAATAGTAGTAGTAATTTTCGTACTCACGTGAGTAATTCTGCTGCTGACCGTTATTTCCTGGTCGACTGGCCAAACCTCTTCGACATAGGCAGATGGACACAACCACAATGCAGACTGCTATCAGCAGCAGAGTGCTGACAACTACAACCACAAACCAGGTCATCTCCAACCCCATTATCGTTCCGGTTTCGTTATCTGCAAATAAAAGAAAGAAACATTAATAGAAACAATCTTCACTAACAGATTTGTTACTTTCTAATATCATAACTAATTAACAAGTATTGAATAACAGAACAGAAAGGCCTCAATTTTAATATTTTTGTCCGAAATTGGACAATAAATTTGTCTGCTTATTATTAATAACTAAATAATTATTTAACAAAATGTTATAAAAAAAGTATTGTATTCTTAAAGAACATTTAAATGAAACACATTTCATATAAATAATACACATAGATAATGAGTTAATAAATAAATTGAATAATATATAATAATAGTTATTAAATGAAAATTTCTATTCAAATTCATTAAATTTAATATAGGTTTATTTAGTACATATTATTATTTGTAATTATTTTAACAAATATTATAATACAATGTTATTTAATATCATTGTAATATAAATTGGATTCATATAAAATATAATGTTTGGAAATGTGATGTTTATATAAAATAATAATGTTGCATTATTTCAACAAAATCAATATATTACTATTTACAAAATATTCCATATAAATATTACGTTTTAATAATACAGACTCAAATAGTATATATGACTAAGATATTTATTGACGTTGAGATGTTCTTTATTCTGGTGTAATGCGACAACTCGAAAGTTGCTAGACGATATTGAATCTGTATGTATGTGAAGAAATCTGTGGACTATAAGTTTCTCACGAATACTGCTACTTACTTTGACAGGCTGTGCTGGTGGCTTCGTCGGATCCATCGGCGCAATGATTGATCCCATCGCACACAAGATCCGTGGCTATGCAAAACTCCCGAAGGTTGCATCGGAACTCCGTGCAGGCGTGCTCTGAAATGGATGGGACAGACACGCATTTACATTTAGAACTATGTTTTAACATTCATAAATATTGTATATTCTGAGTTTGCATTCATCAGTTTTCATGCAAACATTGTGTGTGAGTGTATGAATATGTGTACATTATACTGTCTCGTATCTGAACTCATCTCCTCTCATCAATTCCAAATCATCTGATATGAAGATATACGTTTCTTTTAATTAGGATCTTTGTCATCAATTCTAATTTAAAACCCTTGCAAATATCATAATATTAAAATAGATTTCCTGTAATTTACACTCAAAATTATTTAAAATCGACTGTCTTTATAAATCATCCATTTTCATGATTAACATAAACTTTACAATTACTAGTAGTCTAATTAAATCCTAACTTTATTTGAGACTATTAGATCTTCTTTGCAATTTACTGTAAAATTTTAAAGGAATTATAAAACTTGGGTGTCTTTACAAATCATTCAATTTGTTTGTTACCATAAACAAAACGAATTCTTTGAACTCTAATTCAGGAATTGTAGCATATGTAATATTTGTAACTATTACGAATTTCATGTAATTTACAATCAAAGTTAAAAAATGTAGTTTTAAGCTTCTAAAAATAGTTGCTTTACAAATCAATATATTTTTTGGTATCCATAAACGACACGATTATTTATATGTATTCCAATTAAAGCTAAGTAATGAGGCTTTTCAACGAACCATTTCCCATATTTGTAACTATTACAGATTTCTTGCAATTTACAGTCAAAGTTGAACAAATAATAATTTAATCTTCGAAAAATTTAGTATTTTTACAAAACATTCATTTACTCAGTAACTATAAACAATACTATTTTATATTAACAATTTAAACCTAAATAATCGTGTTTTCCAACGTGCTAATTGCCATATTTGTAATTATCATACATTAACTGTAATTTATGGTTAAATTTGAAAAAATCGATTGTTTTTACACATTTTTCATTTTCTGTGTAATCATTTGTAAGTATTCTAATTAAAGCTAAATAACCAGGCTTTCTAATGTATTATTTGGCATATTTGTTACTATTACAGAGTTCTTGCAATTTACAGTCAAAGTAGAACAAATAATAATTTAATCTCCGAAAAATTTGGAATTTTTTACAAAACATTCATTTACTCAGTATATTAACAATATAAAGCGAAATAATCGTGTTTTCTAACGTGCTAATTGCCATATTTGTAATTATCACACATTTACTGTTTTATGGTAAAATTTGAAAAAATATTTTTTCGAAATTTTTACAAATCGTTCATTTTCTGGGTAAGACACATTAGTTCGTAAATATTCTAATTAAAGCTAAATAACCAGGCTTTCTAATGTACTATTTGGCATATTTGTTACTATTACAGATTTCCTGTAATTTACGGTTAAATTTTAAATAGAAAGCTCTAAAAAATTGAGTGCCTTTACAAATTATTAATTTTCACGGTAGCCCTTCACAGGAAAATTGTATATAAGCATTCTAATTAAAGCTGAATAATCAGGTTTTCCAACGTGCTAATTGTTATAATTGTGATTATCATACATTTTCTGTAATTTATAGTAAAATTTGAAAAAAAAAAATTAAGCTTCAAAATTTGTACAAATTGTTCATTTTCTGGGTAACAATAAAAACACAATAGTTTGAAAGTATTCTAATAAAAGCTAAATATTCAGGCTTTCCAATGTACTATTTGGAATATTTGTTACTATTACAGATTTCCTGTAATTTACGATTCAATTATAAATAGGAAGCTCTGAAAAATTGAGTGTCTTTACAAATCATTCATTTTCATGGTAATCCTTAACAACAAGATTGTATATAAGTATTATAATTAAAGCTGAATAATCAAGTTTTCCAACGTGCTAATTGCCATATTTGTAATTATCATACATTTATTGTAATTTATGGTAAAATTTGAAAAAAAAAATTTTAAGCTTCGAAATTTGTACAAATCGTTCATTTTCGGTAACTATAAAGACACAATAGTTTGTAAGTATTCTAATTAAAGCTAAATAATCAGGCTTTCCAATGCATTATTTGGCATATTTGTTACTATTACAGATTTCCTGTAATTTACGGTTAAATTTTAAATAGAAAGCTCTGAAAAATTGAGTGTCTTTACAAATCATTAATTTTCACGGCAATCCTTAACAACAAGATTGTATATAAGTATTATAATTAAAGCTGAATAATCAAGTTTTCCAACGTGCTAATTGCCATATTTGTAATTATCATACATTTATTGTAATTTATGGTAAAATTTGAAAAAATATTTTTTAAGCTTCAAAATTTGTACAAATCGTTCATTTTCTGGGTAACTCTAAAGACACAATAATTTGAAAGTATTCTAATAAAAGCTAAATAATCAGGCTTTCCAATGTACTATTTGGCATATTTGTTACTATTACAGATTTGCTGTAATTTACGATTCAATTTTAAATAGAAAGCTCTGAAAAATTGAGTGTCTTTAGAAATTGTTAATTTTCACGGTAATCCTTCACTACAAGATTGTATATAAGTATTCTAATTAATGCTGAATAATCAGGCTTTCTAATGTACTATTTGGAATATTTGTTACTATTACAGATTTCCTGTAATTTACGGTTAAATTTGAAATACAATACTCTGAAAAATTGAGTGTCTTAACAAATCATTCATTTTCATGGTAATCCTACACAGCAAGATTGTATCTAAATATTGTAATTAAAGATGAATAATCAGGTTTTCCAACGTACTATTTTCCACATTTGTGACTATGATAGATTTCCTGTAAATTAAGGTCGAAGTTGATTCTTTTTAAGATTTCAAACATGTGTTTCATTTATAATTAAATACTCTAATTAACACTAAATAAGCAGACTTTCCAATTGTAATTACTATATTTGTATTTTTGTGAGAATTCCTATAATTTACAGAAAAAAATTGAAAAGAAATAGTTACGAAACATTGTGCGACATAATTTGAAAATTCATTTTTTTGAATGACATCTAATCTAATACAATTCAATATGAGATTTTTAAGTAATGTTTTAAGTAATTATTTATAAAAAATCTCTCTACAATATAAAATAAAGCTTGGATTAAGTAAATATGAATACTAAATATCATATGTATGAAATGAAATACGAATTGATAAATCTTTATCAAAAAAAAATCGTGTTTGAATTGCATTTGAAGTTTCATTTAATTGCAAAACTGGTAACATCAATCAATCAAGCCTTTGTATTTGCGCTGTGCGGCGACGAATAACAACAGAACAAAAACAAAAAAAAAACAAGAGTACATTTGATATTTTTTTCCACATTGATCCAACGTGAGAATAATCCGACCATTGAAAATGTTCGATGCCATTAGCGGTGGCGTTCACTGTTTTTCGCTCTTCTGTTATTCGGTAACAAAAGGGACGTATTGTTATTTATTTTTCGCTTGTCGGCTTCACAAAATTCGCCCTCAAATATTTAGGTTAGGTCTGCCGATTAAAAGCAGTTTAGCAGATTGTCAAATAGGATGTGCTGCGGCGACCGGAATTATCGGTTTTTCAGCGAACCGGTTTCGTGTCACCCCCAAACGTCAATTCGTGACCGTTATATAAATAAAAGTCGTAAAACGTACAGTAAAACCGATAAAACAAAAAGGGTGGAGAGAATTGCGTTCAGTTGTGTTTTCCTAACTATTCATTTTGTTTATTCAACGGTGCGTTTTGCGGATTTGCGGGACCACGACCAGACTATATAATAAATTGATTACATTTATAAATTGTCAGATAAGCACTGAAATAATAATTGCGGCCTGAGCGGGCTTTCATAAAACATTGATACTAATGGAAAGCCAACAATTTCATCTGTCAGAGGTGATTTAATAGACTTATAATTACTCCATGCGAACGCCGCCATAACGCCGATTTATTACGGCCCTTTTGCCCGGATCCTGCCTAGATATAAATATCACGAGAGAAACAAACAAAATAACCGACAACGAAACCAAACGAAACAAATTGGGGGGAAAAAACGAAAAGGGCTGAAGCGATTTTTCGTCGTTATTCGTAAAGTCCTCGTTTCATCTGCAATCAATTGAAAAAACCTCGTTCCGTTACTATCAATTTATTGAAGCTGTAAACTTCGTTTCGTTGCTATTTAATGAAGATAAGAATTAATCAACTTTTGCAAAACAGAATTTTCATTTTGATGTCCTTTTTTAAACAAAATCTACATTAATTCATATTATACATGGTATACCATATACGGTACCGAGTCAGTTGGTATCCTAGGGGACGTAATGTCCCTAGGTGTAAGCAAAATTCTGGTGACATCGAACTTTAGCATTTCTATTGGTATTGTTGTTAAGTTTCTTATTCATTTTGTATAATACTTCAATTTTCTTCTTCTAAGTACACCGATATTCCCAAATCAACCGATAGAACTACACTAACTTAACGTGTATATAAATACCCCTAAGTTTGAAATATGCACTTGCTCAAAAAACTTGAGGAAATGTTGTACTGACTGCTTCTGATACTAAATTCAAACTGAAAACTGGTGAAAAGTATGCTCCTGTTGCAACCGTTGGTCTTCAAAAACATGTTTTATATATATATTATACATGGTTTATTACATATTATTTCATTAAAATGAAAAGTTTAAACCGATTTTTCATTTTATTTGAAATCAAATGAAAAACCGTTTCCATCAATTTGTAATCTCGGTTTTAATCATTTCTCTTTGGAATTTAATAAATAAAAGAATTATTCACTTAATTCACGAAAATAATCAATTAAAACTTGGTGTTGAAAATGTTGAAGCAAGAAAGAAAGTAATTAAACATTTCAGTTCAAAGAGTTTTCATTGGAGTACTCTACTTCAGTGTTTGGAAATTTTACTTGTAAAATACGGCTGCAACTCAAACGGGACGTGCAATATTGATATTTTCCTCTATTCAAACATTTCCTTTACTGTAGGTAAACGAAAATATTGCATTTTGAATAGCTTACAAAACTTTCACGAATATGTTAAATGGATTAGTAATAATATTAATTACATTCTACTTTAAGTATAGATAAATTTGTTAAGATCTAATTTGTAATTTGGTATTAGATTAGAGTTGTTTAAATTTGAAGTTATTTTGAGAAAGAAACCAAAGTAATTATAGAAATTAGTTAGGTTTGGTTAATGTGTATATAGTTATTGTTTGAATAGCTTTGTATTCAGTAAATTATGTCATTAATAAGTAATTTTATAATCAAAATGTAATTACTGAAACTTTTGCAAAAATGCAACGTTTTAAATTTGGTGTCTCATGTAGGTAAAAGTTTGTTTGTTGGAAGCATGCAAGTTGAACATGCACATGACATCGTATGATTGATATTTGTAAAGCAGAGCATCGATGCAGTGAAAAGTTAATTAAACTTCCTTATGCGAGTGCGGTAAAAGTATGTAGGAGAAACGGGAAATCCGAATTGGTTTTGCTCTAATATGTATGAACGAAATTATGCGAAAAGGAAAATTGCAAAGACAGAACGAAGAAGGAAAAAATGAAAAGAAAACGCGACTGGATTAAGGTGCGTTTGTCCCATTTGGAATTGGACTGAGGTCGTGTGTTCGACCGCTGAGCTCGGAGAGTTTCATTCCTTTCGGATATAAGAGATTTCCCTTACATCCATTAGGCTCTTCCAAAGCGCTCGTTACGTTTCTCAAAAGCGGAATAAATTGCGACGCTCCTCAAATGGTCTGGTCTGGTCTCCTCCTGCGTGTACACCAGCTTTGTTATTTTTAAATTAAATTAAAGGTAGATGTTTGTGCAGCCAGTACAAAGAATGTTCATTCGGAGAAGGAGGATGAAAGTCTAAGGGAAGATGAAGAACGAAGGGGGACGTGGGTCTTGGGAATAAGGTGCATGAATTTATAAACCGGAAAGCAGGAAGTATTAGTGGACGACTCACTTGGATCCTTGACAGCGGTGATAACGAGCTTGAAGCCGTTGGAATCCGTTCCCCAGCCGTCCGTAACGTACTTCAACGTAACGTAGTTGGTCCTTGTGAACATCGCGCCGAGAGTCTGCTTCGTGTTTCGACACGACAGATCGAACTGAAACAAACGGAAAATATATATGTAAATACAAAAAAATGAACTATTCAATTGATTAACATCAATTTAAGTATTCTTAACAAACAAATAACAATATTTATTGCAACAGTCACAAACAACAATAGTAATGAAACAAACTTAAAAAAACATGTTTTTGCAAACATTTTATATCAGAATATTCTTATAATGTAGGGATGGCCAACTATGGTTTCCTGAAGAATAAATCAGGTCACAACAACGAAACATCGGAATATGAACAAAACACAATAAGCACTGTGCAGTGCAGAGAAAAAACTGAAGACGCAAAACAAATATTTTCATTGAAAGTTTCGTTCTGTTTTATCATTCCATTTCCTATTACCGATAAATGCGGTTCTAAATTGAGTTAAGTGTGATTTGTATTGTAAAAAGATTTTAATTATTTCAAAACTTCTTCTCGAATCCTTTTAAATTGACGAAGTAAAGCATTCAACTTTGTATTTGGTCATGTATTTAAGTGAGGATTTTCCTTCATCACTTTATTTCACTTTAATTCAGTGATGTATTTTATTATTTTGCATATACTAAGTTTCCCAAACTATGTTATTAATAAATAAATAATGTTTTATTCTCATTTTTGTAAAAAAATTGAAAATTCCAAGAGTTCTCTTTCAGGAAAAGTCTGGAAAACCCTGTACTAAATAATAGTGAAGATTTCAATAATATATGATAAATGCAATATGATT
This sequence comes from Nicrophorus orbicollis, assembly GCA_018845635.1. NCBI lineage: Eukaryota > Metazoa > Arthropoda > Insecta > Coleoptera > Silphidae > Nicrophorus > Nicrophorus orbicollis. The sequence continues at coordinate 648,632 of JAFMTC010000679.1, read as the reverse complement.
CTCATTGAACTCTTGAGTGTCCACTCCTGGTATATACCAATACTTCGCATAGTCCGGATTTAATCTGTCTAGACTCATCACAATCCGATTTGAAAGTCTCTTTTTGTACGATATTTTTTATATATTTGGATCTATTACAAAATAGATCCAACTTCATAAGTGCTTATGCATTTCAGTGATAGTTTATCTTTCAATTAAGTGTCCTATTTAATTACGTTCGTGTGGTTCTTTATAATATATGAAAAATCAGAATTGGTAACCATCCTTGGTATATATCAATACCTCGCATAGTCCGGTTTTGGTCTGTTAAAATTTACTATAGTCTGATTTGAAATTCTCTTTTTGTACTTTTGTACTATTTTAAATAGGTTCAATTATATTTCAGTGATAGTTTTCCTATCAGCTAAGTGTCGTATTTCATTCTTTTGGATATACAATGTTCCAATGGTGTGGCTCTTTATAATATATGAAAAACTGGAATGTATTTCTCATTGACCTAACACGTATACAATCCTGAAATATAGCAATACTTTGCATAGTCCGTGTTTGAAAGTCCCTATTAAGTGCTCTGTTTTTTAGTATGTATTATTCCTCAAATAGTCCAGGATATTGATTGAATTGTACTATGTCAGGTATTACTGTATATGTACCCTGATGTATGTGATAACTAATATAGCATAGTCCGAATTTCATCTGGCTTATTTCACTACTGTTCAGTTTTTCTTTTATTAGTATATAGTTTCTTGGACTATTTCAAGCACCACTATACGAGGTATTGCTTTATTTACATCTTGAATTTTGTTATAACTTTGACAACTGATCTATATAACTTATAAATGAATCAATCTTTAAAAAATTAGGATATTTCTAATTTTTATAAATTTTATATTACGTAATTACATTAATCTGCAAACGAACACCTGGAAATTGAAAATAATCCAATTATCCAAAGTTTACCCTTACACAAAGCGAAATTGGAATCTAATTTCTGAAGTTAGCCAAGATATTATATATACCTATGAGATATATATATATATAAAATTACAGCAAGTTTGTATTTCTGATGGCCCTTGAATCCACTCGACTTTAATCAATTTATGCCCTCAGCCAGACACTCATCCCCCCACCACCACCCTACCTCTTTCTCACTCCCATCGGACTCTATCTGTCTCCTTCTCTCTCGCTCGCTGTTCTGACATTCCCATTATAACTTTTGAACAGACAAAGAAGAACTATTCCCTGACTCACCTCCCAATTTCCTGCCCTCATAAAACAATCAATCAATCGAGAATTAACATTGCATTTGGAACTTTCCAACGTGCGAAGAACTTTAATTTCTAAGAAGATACCCAACTTTTTTCTTCTTCTTAAATTCATATGCCTTTGACTGATTACTATTTAAGTCAGATTTGCACATCGTGAACGTCGAAGCTTTTTTCAGTATTGTGGATTTGATTAGTTTTATCATGCATATTTCTTAATGAAATAGGAAATATTAAGAATGTATGAACAGTCCTCACATCTCTTTGGTGTACGTACTTTGATTGAAAAATAAAATTTAAAAATGTATAAAAATTCATTAAACTCTTAACTTACAACGCTCTATAGACTTGTACAAGTTGGGAAACCAATATTCTATCGAAAACTAAACTATTTCTCGGATTGATTAGATATTAATTATAATTTTTGGAAAATAAATTAGAATGCATTAATGACTTAATGTTATTTACGTGATACAAATTGATATATACTAAATCATCTCAGTTTCACTGACATCATAAACAACGGATGCCGACTACAAGATAAACATTATTAGTTAATGACACAAACGTCACATGTGGATGTGTCATAAATAATCCCATGCCGCCTCTGCATTTTAAATCATTACAGCGTTATTAATGAGAGTATGAGAACTGGAGTGCTGTAGCTGTTGAGGATATCTTAATTGGATCGTGAGATTAATCTGGAAACAGAAAAAGAAAGAAAGAAAGATAGGGGCGGGTGCGGCGCGTAGATCTGGATGTTCTCATTAGGGAACTATCGGTAAACATTTTCTTGGTAAATTAATTTCCTTGTAATTTAGAAGGGTTGCTCCACGGGACGGCCGAAGGGTGGAGAAGGTGAAGAAGACAGCAGAAGGATGAGTTGGAGCCAGCCTCCTTCGATTCGGGTTTTAATGGATGAGATCTGTTAATCTGATGTGTGTATCTTGTGACTGTGCAACAGCATAACTTTGCGTTTGATTCGGAACCGGATTTGTGCGTTTATCAATCACTGCCCTGTCAGGCAGGGTACAGCACTTCAGGTCCCGATAATTAAGTTCGATCGCATCGTGGAAAATGCAAAACCGTTTCAGGGTGAACACATTCGGGCGTTAATCCATCCACGATCGCAGCAAATACACAAACACTTAATCTAAGTACATACGTGTGTGTGTGTATATATGAACGAACAGCATAATCGATCCCTAATTATATCAAATCCTATTTTGAGCCATCACCGAAAACAATACCATCTATTATTACCGATCCCTGCGAAGCACCATTCTTGCATTTACCAGCCCTAATACATAATCAATAACTTTATCTCTATCGGATTTCGAAGTAATTGGCTCCGGCATTGAGTATCGATTGATACGTATAAATAGATTACAAAATCCAATTTTGTATAGTAAAATCTAATTTACTTCCTCAGCGTAATAAAAGGTAATTTAGAGTACAGATAGAATTATAAATCTGCAATATTCGCAAAATAAGTAATATATAATATATTTCTTCAACATAATACAATATAAATTGCAGAAAGACCACGGTTGTTACCCAATTTTGACCAATAAAGATGTTGAAATAAAAGAAATAGTTATAATCTACAAAATTAATAATGTGTTAATATCTTCTATTTATGTTTCATTTTAACAGTAATTAATAGAAATAAACTTCATATCTAATTAATTTGTATAGTAGATAAAGGAATAAGATAGAGAGGAAAATATGTAAGCATAATTGTAAACTTGTACAGTGTAAAGTATCCAACAATAAATCATTGTTAATTGTATCAGAAGCTCTAGTATTAATCCAATAAAACGTTCAGAGCTCTGCGTTTCCACGGATTATGTCATCTACAACAAAAGGCGCCGGGGATACGGGTTTATGAAACTTATTGTTTCTCATTGCGGAATTTTATTTACAAAGTTACAAACACGAATATGAATTTTTCGGTAATATAGTTTGTAAAGTTCATAGGAACTTCTTTTTTCAGCAATCAAGGTTGTAAATTTTAGAGGAACCGAAAATTTGAGCAAAGTTTTGCAAAGAAAGTTGAAAGGAATGGTATCTATTATAAAAATTGAATTAATCAAGAAAATATTTGATGGGTTTATTTAAATTTTTGATAGATTTTCTGAGAAATAACTGACATTATCCTACTGTTGTTTATTAAAATTTCCAAGAAATTTGATTCAATTTCTTAACAACGGAAAAGATGTGTCCACAATTGGAACAAATAAAAGTAAGAGTGCTTTGATCGAATTTTTGAAACATCAAAATTGACTTGTGAAGTGATGTCAGTTGAGTAAATAATTCTCAAAATATTTTGCAGCAATGTCACTTTATCACAGCGATGTGGGAAAAACTGGCTTGATTGGATTGATTGGAGATGAGGATACGTGCGTCGGTTTCTTGTTGGGAGGAATTGGCGAGATCGACAAGCAGAGAGAACGGAACTTCTTCGTCGTCGAGAAGGATACCACTCCATCAGAGATCGAAGATTGCTTCAGGAAGTTCCTGAAGAGAACCGACATGGACATCATCATGATAGCGCAGAACTACGCAGATATGATCAGACACCTGATCGAGATACAGACGGAGCCGATCCCTACAATCCTCGAGATTCCGTCGAAGCTGTGTCCTTACGACACTGCCAAAGATTCAATTTTGAACAGGGCCAGAGGGATGTTCTGTCCCGAAGATAATACTCTTTACTAATTCGCATTTTACACTTTTGAAATAAAGTTGATTGATTGATTAGATTATTGTTTGATTCAAAGGACAAACCTTGTACGTGCCAACAGCATGTGCACCATCGTAAATGTACAGATGGTCATTGCAGTCGAGCTGCAGGAAGTCGAACCGAAGCATGAACCTCTGCAGGATCGAGTGCGTTTGGAAGGTGATCACGCAGTCCAGATTCCTCTCGTTCTGCGACCAGAGCACGGCGCCGTCTATCTTCCTGTAGAGCTGCTGCAGGAAGTGCGTTTTGCATAATGCCTGCATGGAATCTGAAAGCAAACACGAAGACCAATAAGTAAACAGGTAAACGATGTTTCGAAATGCCGCTCCCTCTTACATCCCTTTCAATTTGCAGCGCAAGCGGCTGTAGTAATTTCATGTAAATCGCATCCATCCCCCAAAAGACAACCCCCGCAGTTTCCTAACGCACGTCTTGCATCTGTATAATGCTTTATTTAATTCTCGAAGCTTCCAGAACGCTAATACACAAACATCCTCCCGCATGCACGAAAGTTTCAGGCCTTTGATTACATTTCCGACCGCAGAGGAAATAAGTGTTTTGGCCCCTTTGAACCCTCATTTAAATACTAAATCTCTGTTATATACGGTAAACAATCCTGCATGTGTACTTCATAAATAGTTAACTTTTGAGATGCTTCCAATGTATAAATAATGGAACCAATCATTACATCAGTCTAATGAATATTGTATTCCTCAAAATCCTTCATAAATATAAGTACCCTGCACCTATTATCCTTCTAATTATCTCCTTCGCTACTTTTTGTGAATTAATCTCATATGTTTGATTGTTCATCTAGTTTTTTCTAGCAACGTTCGCAGATGGCACCACAATTATGGCTCCAGATGAAAAATGAATAAGCTCTTAGGGTTGTCAATATTCTTAACTACAAATGTCATACTTGATGTCCCAATATAAATCAAAAAGTTCAGTAAATAAAGAGAATATGTTTCAGAAGAGAACAAATATTCTGATAAGTAAATTTTGAAGAAAGATTATGTAGGAACCTAAATAATTTCTTGTCGAAATTTTCTAAATTTTATTCTATTCGTTTCCATCAATATTTCTAAAAGAAACAATGTTCCACCAAAAAGTAAGATAGTACACATGTGATTCAACATCCTTCCAGCATATTTTTAATCAGGATGCGACCGCGTTTTCAGTTTTTCTTCATCTCGTCTTATGCATTGTGCGCTTTTCATTTTCACGTTTCCTTCGCTCTCGTAAACTTACACTTTTTTTTATCTTCATTTACTTGGTGTTCCTCCGCTAATGAAGATATACTCTAGTGACTAGTCCATTTGAAAACCGCCGGAAAGCTTAATTACGACGGCCGCAGTAATTTTGCGCCGCTGCGGCTCGTTCTAATTTACATTTTCAATTTTTGGAATGTTTCGTGCACGACATGGCGCATTTAATGCCCTCGCACATGTCTGTTGTTTCTAAATTATCTGACATTATGCGAAGTGGTTACACAGAGAACACCATTAAATTTAATTACTTCTTCTGTGCATCTACCAAAAAAAATAATATAGGATAATCTACAAAAGAACAGAGGTTTTATTGTTGCAGGATATAAATGTTTCAATCTTCATATTTTCTTAAATGTACAAACGTCTTGTAGTAAAAAGATCAACATTTATACTTTTTACGTATCATGGTTTTTAGAGTTATTTGGCTTAAGTTGAGAATGATTTCGCCTCATTAACCTTCATTTCCATTTTTAAGCAATTCATGTATTGACTTCAGGTTCAGGTGATGTATTGCAGATGCTGAGTCTGCATCAGATGATAATTTGGGATGTTTTTTTGGCCTTTTTGCAACGATATTTGCAATCTATTCAAATCGGACATTCAGCAAATCTCCACGTCGTTGCAGACACTTTTTTGGAACCGTTGCCCATATTTGGAAGGGTTTGAACCCGGGACACCAAATTTTGCGGACGACGCCTAATTTGGGAAATGTTATTAGAATTTAAAGTAAAAGAATCTATAATAAATGTGGATGAAACTACATTTATCAAAAAATACATCTTATAGTTGAGGAAATATGGTAACTATTAACAGAATTTATATACGAATTAGTGGTAAACGATGACACGCAAATCGCAGTTTATGAAATGCAAACGTGATTGCATACAATTAATATTTTCGTCGTTGTTGATGGCTCGTTGAGGGGGCTCAATCAAAAAGCGATTAGCGAACAAAAATAATCATAAATCGACGTAAAATGCGGTGACCTGACCCCTGGTCCCGTTCTGCGCTCAAAACTAATTGCAAAAAAATCGTGCAAATTGGGCTTTTCCGGTCTATATAGCAGCAGCCCTGTTTGTAAGCAGGATCAAAAGCAACCCAATTTACTTTGTTCCCTTTAGCGGAAATCCTTATGAAAATAGAATTTCCTTTGTACTCTTTGCTCTTTATGGAAGCTCGATGTTACTACCAGAGGAGAGGAGAGTCATAAATGCAATATAAAAATCCCGAATCTCGCAGTCATCTCTCTTCATGTCGATGCTATGTGTGCCAGAAGGCTCGGACAGAGGATGGCCTCAGAAGAGATCTCCGCAGGATTCCCCGAGGACGAGCCTCATCTCATGATTTTCCTTCCACGATATGAGGTGAATTCTGAGCTTGTGTCTGCTATATGTTTTTCGTTTCTCTTTTTTAATAAGATCATGATGAAATAGCAACGAACATTTCCAGTAGATAAACCGCGTTTTCCCTCTGCAAACATATAAATGTTTCATGCGTACAGATTTTTATTGCGACCTGCGCTCCGCTTTCCGCCTTTTTATTTGTTTTCTATTATTTATTCATCATCCTTGTGTGTCTGTGCACATACATATCCTCCACAGTGTCCTCTTTTATTTTCCATTTATTTGCCATTTATTTTATTTTTGCTGCATCGCATCGATAATATCCTGGGCATTCAATGCTAAAAGCGCGGTTTTCCGAAACGCCGGCGATTTTACATTTCGCAATATTTCGACGGCAATTTATCGCTTGCATAATTCCAGGATAAATTCCGTGCGTCGGCGACGTCCTCCTGCTGAAATTTACATTCACGTCAAATCTGGCACTTTTAAACGCCACTAAAAACTTTATTAAAAAGCGTTTTGCATAATATTCGAGCCGCCGCGTTTGCATTTTAAAATGGTCCCCGTTGCCCGCCGCCGCCGCCCCTCATTTGCATATTAATAGTTCATCAGGTTGCCTATAAATCGTGGAGCGCCTGAAGACGGCCGTTAAATTGGTTGCCTGATCACATCACAATCATCTCCGACGGCTAAATACTTGCGTTAACACGGCCATTACTCGCGGCTCCCATTGTTTAGCACCTTGTAAATATACGAGCGCGTTCATAACGAACTTCATTTTCCTTGCTAGTTTATAGCTGCTTACACTACTACTACTACTCGGTATATATTCAACGGCTTACAAAAGTTAAGCAATGCATTAGTTACTTCCAGGATTTCTAATCCAAAGCATTAATACAAGAAGCTAGAATTTCCTTTTTTATTAATCATTTATTGTTTTCAGTTTAATATATAATGAAAGATCATTTATATAATTATATATGGAAACTTCATGGATTTAGGCAACAGTTTTAGTTTATTAATAGATCGTATGAGAATTATAAATATTTTTTAAACAATATTGAATTAAGCAATTTAATATATTATCGTTATGTAATTATAACACCTCACTAAATAAGTTCGTAGGATGACATGGAGATGATGCCACTATCGACTCTTTCATAGAATTTTTAGGAAGTACAACCCTTCAGACGAAGCCTGTCAAAATTTCATGACAATCTGACGTTTAGTTCACAAGGTACAGTGATTTTAGTGACACTACTTTTGTAATTGTCAAACAAATGTTTAACTGTTTATCAAATGTCTAATTGTAATAGCATCAAAAATCGTAACATTTACCAAAATATTCGCTTAAAAACATTAGTATATTTATTTGTTTCTTGCTAACTTAGTTTCTAAATAATTGTTAGAATAGTAATAGAAGCCGTTTTGCTGCAACCACCATAACACATGCGTATATACTGAAACGCATCTGGCTTCCATAACGTGCCGCTCTCTACAAATAAATTTAAGAACCAATTGTACACACTTATATTTGTAAAATTTACAATTAACTTAGTTAATTCAAAATAAATAGTTTCATAATAAATGTACAAAATGTATTAACGTATAACTTTTTTCATAATGTTTTAAATTAATAATTATTACTTAATATTTCAATATAATTAGTTACTTTTTTGTTGAATTTCCAAGAAATCTTTTAAAAAAAGTTAATTGTAACAGTATGGCTTTTTTGGATAATACAATTATTGGTTGGTTTTCGAAAAGAAATAAGCATTTATTCCTACAAATTGTAACCTTCATACACATAATAAACAAAATAAAGCAATTGTTAAAATATTCTATACAAGTTTTAGGTGGTATTATTATACGCCTCTTCGTCATGCGCATTTTTGGATCACAATACACAAAAAAATAAATAAATGCAATACGTAAAAAGCTTACCACATCCTAAAACCGTTCATTCGGATTATAATCCGCCCATTTTTGTGCGTTCGTTTTACGCTAAATTCAAATAACGAATGGTCCATAAAAAATGTATATATATATATAAAAATTCAAATAAAACAAAAACAGAACGTAATTGCGTGGGCCCACTCGATGGCATTTTAAATGTTTGATGTCATGTGCGCAATTACAGATTAAAATGAGTTTCGATTGTAAATTGTTCCGTTAAAACGGTATTCATATATACAATATAACCGTGTCCCATTTATTATTACTGTCCGTTTTAAACAGATTTTCTACCCCACAAAACACGAGCAATTTTCATATAGATTTAATGGGTATTTCAAATATCTGTTAAATCTTTATATACTTATCTAATATATTACGAATGAATTGTGACAGGGGTCGTCCGAAGGTTGGTACTTGCGAAAAATCATATGGATTTGTCGATAGAGGCGCCATCTACATGTTATGCTATGAACTTATTGTTAAGTTGATTGTTTTTGAATTTTTGTTTTGTATAAAAAAAATCTTATATACATTCCAATTTCCTTAGAAATTGACTGTTTAATGTGGATAAATTCATTTCGTTTTCTTCTAGTAAGTTTTCTAACCATATTTTGAGAAAAAATCCATTTAAGATTTTACACTCATTTTGTTTTCTTTCAATATTTTCAATATTTTCAGAGGGTTTCTGTCATGATTTCATGACTTTTATTTCAATTAAATTACTTTTTAAAGGATGACAAAATTCTTTAGTTATTCCAAGTAAATCTTTATTATATAATTAAATTGATTAATAGTTGAAGCAGTTCGTTATTTATTGTCTTTCCTGTGATAAATCTTAATTTAAACATTAGATCCATTTGTTTCAATCAATTATTGTTTCAGAAATGTTTCAGTTTTAATGAAATTATCCATTTGAAATTGAAATGAGCGGTTACAAAGTCGCTTGTAAACCGTCAAGAACAGTACCATTGTTAAGAGCGGCAGTTTTGTTCAACGTAATAACGTAGCATTTGTAATGATAATTACAATGAGTTTTATCTATGAATGGAGAACGTTATTGTGCATCGACAATGGCGCAATCGAGTTTATGGAAAAAATATAAAGTATGCAAGTTAATAATGCTGCAAAGCACTTAGGACTTCCGACAACCATAATAATACCTGAAAATCATTGCACTTGTAATTAGCACTTGCCGCATAGTTTGAAATCGCGTTAGACCAAGTTTTTCCTTCAATTATTTTCTTGTTCCACCAATTAAGTGAACTCGTTCCCAAGTAACATAATTAAAGTTTGTGTTCAGTTTTAATGGACACATTCTCCTTCTTATATTATTCTTTTCATCGCTATTCCACTCTATTTTCTTTCGTACAGTTACTTTTTCCTCGGAGAATAGAGAAAACTTTCGCTCTACCGTCTATGCAAAACTGAAGGAACGGAAATAATCTGTGAACACTTCGGACTTTGTTTCCTTTATATTAGTTTTTTTTGCTATCTCTTCCATCCATTCCCATCCTTGTTCTGCTCTACTCTAGTTTGGGTCTGATCTCGTAAGGTATTGCATTGCAATTGGTCTGTTACAGTTGGACGCTCCGAGGAATGAAATTGGAGATCAATTTCATGCATTACCGGACCCACTTAATATGGGATTTATTGTGAAACTTCTTTGCTGCAGGCATCGTCGAGTTTTCAAACTTGTAAATCGCTTTCAATGAGCCTCCTGTTAAAGAGAGGAACGATCTTATTCAATTGCCTCCTTCAGCCTCAGCCTCTGCTGCTGCTGCTGCTGCTGCTACTACTAAAACCGGAATATCCGAAAATGAACAAAATAAACTTAAATGTCCGCAATTTCCACAATGGGAGCGATCCAATAAAAGCCAGTAAGTCTATAATCATGTTTATTTCGAATATTATCCAGCCGTTGGCCGACTTCCATTTCCGAACTTAATAACGTTCCTACTCTCAACGTTTTAACTCTTTACAATTTCAATAGTTCATTCAAATTTATATTAACTGATAATAGGCTAAAATATTTGATATTTCTTCACACATTCAAATTTCCATACCGTTATTTCAATGTTTATGACAGTTTTTCCACCATAAAATAATTAAAAACTAATAGTTTTATATTAGTTTAAACTTAAATTACTTATAATGATATTCATTGACAATAATCAAATTAACGTAAATCGATATTATTGATAAATGTAAACATTTTAATGTTATTTTCTTTTAAACAGCGTACAGTGGTACCTCGATATACGAGTGCCCTAATATACGAGTGTTTTGAGATACGAGCGATGTTTTGCTTTGAGATGAGAGCAAGATTTGAGATACGAGACTTCGAGATATTTGGAGACTTCTTAAAGATTGTAAACATAGCTCAAACTTCTTCGGTCTGCTTTCAGAGTAATAATGTCTTCGAAGAACAGTATGACCTTTGAAGGAATTACTCTAGATACATTTTACTTTTTTATTTGGTGTGTCTGATTGCCACGACAAATTACAATCTGTCCATTCGGAAATTAAGGAAATCACAACTATTTCATCTTTTACACAACTATTTTCTTCCATCTCTCGCTTAATTCCTCAATTGGCATGAATTTAGCATGTCTGTTTAAATCATGCACCGTACAGTGTTGTCACTGCTAACTAACATCCATAATCCAAGAAAATGTTCGCGATAACGAATGTCGGGAATTCGATGCAGTCGAGTTAACGGATGTCGGGCGAATGGATGTCGGGCTAATGAGCGACGACGAGCAAATGATTGACGGGAAGTCTTATGTCGGGCCTTTAAACGGGTGCCGTATTAGTTAAACTTATATAAATTTTAAAAACATTTTCAATGACTAGAACTAGAATGTTAAATATTCAAATATGAATGTGGTAATATTATAAGATTCGCAATTAACAGTATTTTTGTAGAAAGAATCTGGACTATGGGAATTATAGCTGTATAATATTGGGGAATTAAGAGAATTTTCTGTCGAAAAAATCCGCACTATGCGAATTATGGCTGTATACGTTAAAATCTCTTTATGTGTCTGAATCTTTCAATTTAAACAATAGTTCATGTAGCTCACACATAAATGTATTAACTTAATTTTTTGTTTCCTTTCAAAGGTTTATTTTTGGTTTGACATCCATTCCGTTTTATAAGGCTCAAAGTGCTTTTGTAGTAGGAATCAGGTGTATTAGCGGCGGCAGCTACTCCATCTTCAGCGGAGAACAAAGAGATCAAGAAGAATGAAAAGGAGGACACGATGTGTGGATGAAATTCGGGATGGCTCAATTTATACGTCTGCGGTGGGAACCGACGTCCTCCCTGGAGACGGCATCTACTTCGATAGCTTGGAAATTGAATTTTTGTTACGATTCGTTTCCCACACCCCATCACATAAATATTATAGCCGGCTGCGGCAAGGGAGGAGGAGGTCCATCGGTGGAGCAACCGGAAGCAGAAGCGCGCCACTTTTAATTATAATTTTAAATGGGCTTTTCTTTTCCGCAGAAAACGTTTCGCAACTTTCCGACAATCCGTCCGATCCATGGAAAACTTTTATCGCAACCGAAACATGTACATTCGTACACCTGGAAATTGGAGTTGAACAATGGACACAACGGTTTTAATTAATTAATTAAAAGAGCGAAAACTTTGCTGCGGTCTTCGCTTTCCTCTCTTTCTCTGGCTGTTCGTTGCAGATGTGGCGGTATTAGCAAAGGATTAAGACTTTATATTTATACATTTCGCATTCACCGACTTTGTATTATATTTATAATTTTAAGACTGCTTTAATTACAGCAATTCACGTAAGTCTATTAAAGAGCTAAATCCTGAAGTATTTAGGTATATTTTATATTCAACGTGCACAAATGTTTTCTCATTAATTTTAATCTCTAAAAAATTACCAAGTAACTTATCAGCACATAAAGTTTAAATTATTAAGTAATAATTCAAAATTGTAGTAGGTTTTTTGCAAACACATTCAAGTTATTTGAAACTTTCAACTCCTTTTAGATGAATCTTTGTATTCTTAGTTTAGATGAACAATTGTATAAACTACATAAATATTTGGTACTCTTTGTACAGACGATTTTATAACTAATATTTTTTACTCTTTATATTGAAAGAGTTATTTTTGTTAAGCTGAAATTAGTAGAAGTAGTAACTTTAACTTGTATCATTCGATTACTACAGATACGAAATTAAAGTATGAATACTTCAGTAAGAAGCCTAAAACAAATAATTATAATCAAACATAGTAAATACTATTATGAATACTCTAGTTAAAGCTAAAAGTACATACTATTTATATTAATATTAACATTGTATTAGATCCGTGTTGTATACTGATTGTTTTTTATAGTTGTGTTTAGACTACTGTAAATGTAGTATTTATGGTACATTACATTATATAGTATTACTAAATAATTACTCTTTCTAATTATAACTATGATGATTGTCGTTAAATCCGAAAGTACATTCAATAGAAATTGTTAATTAATAATTAACATGAATTCTATAATTATATAAATGAAGTACATAGTTGCATGAAAAGCCAATTATAATGTGAGCGAAACACAACAATGTTCGTTCATTTGGTTTGAATTGACTGTGCACCAAAGTAAATCAATTCATCTTTGTTTCTCTCTGCATTTCAATTGTAGTCATCCGATGAAAGAAATGCAATTATAATGGAAGCGCAAAACAGAATTGCTAATTGTCGAGAGGGAAGAGCCAATTTGCAGAGTGTTTATTAAGCGTATTGATTTTATTAACTGGCAATCAAATCCTCCGCTCGTTTGTAATGCAGTAAAGACCCGTCTGCAATGCATTTTCACTGCACGCCTCACAATATTTAATTTGTGTATAAAACAATGGTGTACTTTGTGAACTGTGCAAACTGTAAAATAAGGATTTAATGCGCTCCGAAAACGCTGCTTTTGGATGTAATTGGGAAATGCGGCGATTTCCCGACGTTCGGAATCGGAGGTTGGCAAGTTGTTCGTGGTTTTATGAAAATGCCAAGGGAAAATGAAGTTATTGATTATCTATTAGGAGTACGAATGAATGTATAGATGCTTATTTCTCTGTAAATAGAAAATGGGGAATGCATTAACAAAACGGAAAAAGATAAGGGNNNGAAGATAATATAATTTTCTCGTGTCTAGACTTTGCGAGGAGGTCACCGGGGAGGCGCTTTGAACGGAGAGGAAAAATTGTATGTAGGAAAGGAATAGATAGAGCAAGAAGAAGGACGTTGTAATGCGGTTAACTTTCAGCTCTCGCGGAAAGCTTAATTTACTTTTTTAAATGGGATCCACTTTGTTCAAAAGCTTATTAATTCGTTGTGAAAAATTGCACGTCGCCTTTTCGCCCCGATGCGCATTTTCCCCTTCGGCGAATAAAAAATGCATTTGCATTTCCACCTCCTCTCTTTCTATATACAGGATACCTATATTCGTGTCTTCCTATTCGCATTTTTCGCCCTTATATTGCCCGAAGGGAGTTGTTAATTGGACGTGTATCACAAGAAAATAAGGAACAAACAAATTCCACACGTTACAGAAGCTCTTGTAACAAGATTCCTTGCCAAGGGTGAAGATAGATCGGAATGTTTGCAGATTAAACTAGAAGATGGCGTTACGAGCATGTTTCGTTGGAATCGTTACATAATCGTTTACATTCTTTCTGTTAGTTAACTTTTTATTCAAAAATCTAATTATGGCGCCTTCCTATCATAAAAATTAAGTATTTTATTTCCTTTACATTTCTATTATATTTGGTTTACATTTGTTTGTAGTTATTGTTGCAATCGATAAATAATATTATGATTAACATTATACATTAATCGGAGATGTTCAGATTTTATTGAAAGACTAAACTTGTTTCCAAATCTGAAGAAAAGGTGAGATATTTTTTATTTACCAGATATCGATATAATCCTTACTTTAATTTTAAGATTCAATTTATTTCAGGAAGTTTATAGTTCAGATAATTTTTGAAATACTTGTATTAAGGTAAAAAAAATGGTGACTTATTATAATTTTGTGAACACTTATATTCTATTAGTCTAATAATTGAATGTCCTATACTCTTGCTTACAATTTGGCTCGGTTTGATGATGTCATAAGACAAATAATAAAGACTATACTAGTTGAATTATGGAATGTACTATTCCTAGAAGAAGAAGAAGGAAAGTACCTTAGAACAAGTCAGTTAATAGAAATATTATTAGTACATGTTGGTGAAAGAAAAGGGTAAACATTAATTAAGAGTTTATCATATCTATAAAGATCATTTACTTTAATTTGTTGTATAAGTTGACAATGTAAGACAGAAGGTCAATATCTAGTTTTAGTATTCTGAAGATAAGTTACATTGAGATTGAATAGAACATACATTTAATGGTTATAAAGCTATATATAAGATAGATAATAACTTAAAAGCTACATTTACTTGATGATAATCGGGTTCGTTAGTGTAAGATAGGGTTTTGAAGTGTATATATAATGTGTAATAAAGTTTTATTTCTTGAAGAATATTATAAATGAGAAGAGTTGTAAAGCTGTAGAAGGTTGAAGTTGGCATAGTTTCAACCTATTTTTAATATCAAAACACGTATAAACCTATAATTAACGACAACATCAAACTACGCGTTTAAATCTGTCAGAAACGAAACTACCACTATATATTTAGGTACCTCAAGTAGTGATTCTACATATCTTCAAAGCTTAAAAAGACTCGTAGTACCTTACTAAGAGTTTGGATTATACCATTACATAGGCCAAATAGATACTTTTTAATTAACAGATTAATAAAGTAGCTATTTGCCGGTACTTGTCAAAAAATGATTAAACTTTAGCGGTTCACTTAACACAGTGTGTGCCGATAAAGTTAACTCATAGTTTAAAGTTAACTTAAATTAATGTTGTGTTATTTCAGATTAGATTAGTTTCAAATTCCTAGTATTATACAAATTTCAGTAATTATTCGAATAACTATGTTATTTAGTTTGTGTTAAAGTTAAGGCTCAAGTTAAATGACCTTATGTCAAGTTATATTCTTTAATATTCTTTCTTTAATGGTATCGATTTGATTCTAAAAGGTTTATCATCAATTTGTTGTCCCGTCGCAGGAGAAAAATCGCCCGACGCTCATTTTCCTCCTCGCCGAATAAAAAATGCATTTACTTTGGACCACTATTTTCCCTTCACTTCTTTTCTCTTCGTGTTTTCTTCCTTTCCTGCACTTTTCTTCCCCCAACTTTTTTTTTGTATTTCAAAAGAAGGGTTTGTTGTTGATAGGGGTATGCGGGGGGGGGGAGTGGAGATATTCTGGTTCCTCCCCTTCACGTCACCCCGCAGACCCGTCAACCGGTCGGCATTCAAGACCTTCCTGAACTGACGGGCCTTATTCAAATAAATCAAATCGATTGTAGTTGCAGAATGGAAAACGTCCGGCCAGACCTATGTCCAAATGACTCCATTGTGGTCCAGTCGCTCGGAACCGCTGCTCTATGAAGTCAGCTACATGATGGAAACATCACCACCGAAAATAACGCACATACATACACACACACACCGACGACGACAACTACAACCTACCACCCCCCAAAAAAATGCATATTATGTGGAAGTGCTTTTCGCTTGATTTATTATCCCAACACATTGCACAAAAGAACCGTTGTTTTGTTACGTTTTACACTATTTTATACATGCAATCGACGCTTTATGCAATGACAGCATTTTAAGTGTAATTGAGAGAAAAAAAATGATGATTTTATACATCAAATCTCATTAATTTACTACTTTAGAAAAAGTTTTAAAGAGTTTCTATTCGTCATATGTAACTTGCTCAGTACTTCAACAAAATATATTAATTATAAATGTAATCGTTACAAAGTTTGGAAAGTTCTATTTACCATTAGAATGCAATAATTCAAGTAAGAAATGACTTTTTTTACTACGATTGTTTGAGGAATATTATCAACTTGAAAGATTCTACAGACTTTCTAAGATAGAAGTCCCTTTTTTCTAGATCATAGTTTCCCAAACTTTTCCTGTAACGATACACTATTTGCTTCTTTTATAGTGGAGGTAATAACAAATAAAAAAATAGAACAAATATTCATTATATTCTTCTATTCCAGGTTTTCTCGAAACATCTCAAAACTTTCCACTGAACATAATTTGTGAAACCCTGCCCATGATAATACAGTATATAAATTTAATATATGTTAAAATTAATAATAAAGTTACTGTTTTTAAGTAAAATTTGCAATTGGTTATTGCTTCATTACCTTTGTGCAGCTGATTATAAATAAAAGTACACTTGGTTCTCTTTCTATGCGGTAGATACGTTCCACAGGAAAACGCATAAAAATAAATCGCACAAAAAAGGACTAGACACACGTATAAAAATAAAGGATACGTTCCATATTTTTTAAAAACCGCATAAAACTAAATCAATGATTTACAATATACCGAAAATCGCATAAAAAAGGGTTTATTAAATTTCAGAAAAGTAATTAGTCTTACTATATTCTTTCTGAAATGTTTATTCATAATTTTATAAAAACGTTAACATTCATAGACAAGTTTATGAAATTTCAGAAAAATATAATCTTAATCTTTCTAAATTTATACGGAAAAATTTTACAAAAAAAATACAGAAAATTTTTACGAAAGTTAATCTTTCTTCATATTTTTTTCTTTATAATTATCGTCGCTATATGAGAGTGTTCGGCACAATTTGCGAACTGGTTCGAAATCACTTTCATCACTAGAAGAGATAGTCTGCATATCAGATCTATGTCCTGAAGATAATGATTCTTCACAAGTAAAATTAGTCTCCAACTTCACATGTTGATTTTTGTCCTTTGACAATATAATCAGTGATTAAACTTTGCGATGGCTTTGCTATTTTTTTGTACAATTCCTGATATCCAGAAATGCAATTCTGAAGCTCGCGTTGAAACTTGAATGCTCGTTCAGAATTACCATCTTTTTCGATGAAATGGTTTGCCAATTTACTGGAAAGTTGAAGACCTTCTCGAATTACACTTGCAGTGAGTGTGACTGGAGTTTCATCTTCTTCCGATTCATTTTCGTTTTCTTGTTCATCAACGGTATCAAGAGTTATACCAATGATATCATTGTCATTCATGACATTATCCTCAAGTAATACGTCTAAATCGTTTTGGGTATATGTTTCAAAACCTTCCCTACCAATTTCATGTGCTAAAGAAATTATTTCAGCTAAAACTGTCGACGTTTGGTTAGTTTCTTTGAATTTTAACGTGTCAAAATGGCCTAAAATAGTTATTTACAAAAAATGCTTCTTGAAATAAAAACCGCATAACATATACAAAAAATCTACATGTGTACTGTTATCATGGAGAGATACATGACAAAAATATACATTGAATAACGAATTTGATATGTTTGACTTCGTTAAGTGAAATTTCGTTTTCATTTTGAGTAGCGCTTTCTTTCTAAAGAAAATGAAAAACTTTGCATCAACTAAATCTGAATCATATTGCCATGATATTTTGACAGATGTTGACAACTTATCGAGTGTTTTATTGAAATATATGATAAATTTGTAGTTTTACTAACAAAATTGCACTATTATTAAGTAACTTTGATTATGGAAGTAGAGCAGGTCAAGAATAGAAATTTATTTTGTTTTATGTTACCTGAATACGAAGAAATATTTCTAAAATTGTAAAACTTGAATCACGTAAAGTAATTAATTAATATATATTTTCAAAGTAGACCGAGTGAATTGAAAACAGTTTTATTTATTTTATCGACTTATTTTCTCGGTATTTCTCTAAACCATTAAAGCGTTATGAAAAGGAAGTATGATATTTAAAGATCAAGTCACGATTCGTATCTAAACAGGAGTTATAGACGTCGAGGATGGATGCGCAAATAAATTTTCCAATTTATCGTGAGCCAACGAATCTCGTAAAAATCCTGCAGCGATTCCCATTGGAAAGCCGTAAAAATTAAAGTCCCGAGGGAGAAAAAAAGGAGGGAGAGGAAAGCCTCCCTGAATATTAACGAACTAATTAGCCGAAAAGAAAATATAAGAAGAGAAGAGAAGATTCCGTTCACTTCCTTCGATATTTCCCTTCTTCCCTTTTTGTTTCTACTCCTCGTTGCCTGCCCACACTTTCTGCTTTCGTTTGTTTATTTTCACCTTAAATTACGGGGCACGTGCCCCCCGTTAAACGCGGGGCTTAGAATTAAAATTCATCGCGTCGTTCGAGGCGGGGGGCCGCCTTGCAATTTCCTGCACGGCAATAATAAAACCGCTAAAAACCGGCTCCCTCCATTCTCATAAACGTTTAATTGGGTCCTAGATGTACACCCATGTTTTCACATAAATATCATCTGCTCCTCCTTTCTGTTATACCGGTTTTTTTTTCTTTTTCTTTTTCTTTTTGGTTCGCTCGTTCGTTATCCTTCGCGCCGCATAAAATTAATCCCGAGGAAATGAGTTCTCGCACAGAGGGATGATTATGAGCTGTGTGGGTGGTTGGAGGTTGGAGCCTTTTTTGGGGATGGTTTGAGAAATTGGCTGTGCGTCCGTTTTTCGTTCGGAAATAGTTTTGGAACAAATTTTATTACGTCGCATTTCGAATGCTCGATCCGCCCCGTTCTCATCGTGCAGGGAGGATAGTTGGAATTTAATTTGAAATCGTGCGTTTTATATTACACGTCGACGCGAATTAAAACTTTCGCCCCTAAAAACAGGACAAAAAGAAAACCCGTATTGGCATTGTTAAAATTTCCTCCGATCCGGAAATGTGTTGGGGAATGATGAGGGGTGGCGGGGTAGGTTATATTCGGGTCAAAAGGGAGAGAAAGAAATGAAGGAAAAACGAACGAAGTGCGCGCATATAAAGGCAGCTCTAATATTTGGTGGAATAGAAATGTTTCCATTCGTGTAATTGCAGTTGGGGATTTTGCCGGATTTTACCCTCTGTTTCTGTTTTTTTTTTAACTCTCCTCTTGTTTTTATTGCTCAACACTATTACAGTATTAAATGTCTGCATGCTGTTTGTCATTAAATTTGATTACATGAATGTACACGAACTGTACACGACATTCCTTTCGAATTTAATCCGAGCTCCGAATGTTCGTACATAAGATAGAAATAAATTATGTAAACAAATAATTTTGGACAATATTTGCAGTTAAAGTTCTTTTCTTTGCTTTGAAATTCTATTTAATATACAAGTTTTCAACAAATTACGTTTAACTTAGTGAAACTTTTTCATCTCTATAATTTCTTTAACAATAATTTTACCTATACACATATTTGTTAACGTAATTTTATTGCAAATTATTATTTAGGACAATATTTAAGCTAAAACTCTATTTTTTAAATGTATTTATTGAAATTCTATTTAATATAGAAGTTTTCTACAAATTCACTTAGCTAAACTTTTTCATCCTAATATAATATTTAAGTTACATCTCTTTGTTTTTCATTTTATTTTTGATGAAATTCTGTTTAATACACAAGTTTTCTATAAATTACGTTCAACTTAGTGAAACTTTTTCATCTGAATAATTTCTTTAACAATATTTTTAGATATACACATAATTGCTAACGTAATTTTATTGCAAATTATTATTTTGGACAATATTTAAGTTAAAACTCTATTTTCTAAATGTATTTATTGAAATTCTATTTAATATAGAAGTTTTGTACAAATTCAGTTACGTTCAACTTAGCTAAACTTTTTCATCCGAATATAATATTTAAGTTACATCTCTTTGTTTTCATTTTATTTTTGATGAAATTCTGTTTAAACTTGTGTATTTCTTCAAATTAACTTACATTCAACTTATTGAAATGTTTTCATCTGTATAATGTATCCAATAAGTTTACCTATACACATATTTTTTAACGTAATTTTATTGCAAATTATTATTTAGGACAATATTTAAGCTAATATAATTAAATTTAATATAGAAGTTTTCTACAAATTCACTTAGCTAAACTTTTTCATCCTAATATAATATTTAAGTTACACCTCTTTGTTTTTCATCTTATCTTTGATGAACTTCTGTTTAAACTTGTATATTTCTGCTAATTAACTTACAATCAACTTAGTGAAACTTTTTCATCTGAATAATTTCTTTAACAATACTTTTAGATATACACATATTTGCTAAAGTAATCTTTGTTGCAATTCATATTTAGGACAAAAGTTAAAGCTCTAATTTATAGCATTGCTTTTCTTGAAATTCTATTTAATATATAAGTTTTCTACAAATTTACTTATTAATATTTTGTGAATTTGTATTATATAGTTAAGTTTTTGATTCACTTATGATTTTGTTTTGTAATTCTAGTAAATCTTCAAGAAAAAACACATAGTTTTATAAAAATGTATAGGGTCAACTTAGTTAAACTTTTTCATTGATGCCTAAAGAGGTGAAACTCATAATCGGCTAGTAAGAATCAAAAGTGTGAAAATGTATGAAGTTTAAAATAAATTAAGAAATTTAAAAAAAAACATTTACAAGGATATGTAAACAAAGTTTTATGTTCAAGTTTTGTCACATTTTCTTATAGATAATTTCGAATAATGTATATTTACTTCTGTTGTTGAATATGAGATGAGAAATTGTTATAATTGATAGTAACCTTTAAAGGAATTTATTGTTTTAATAATTCTCATAACTTATTTTTTTCAAGTTTACAGTTATTATAATGAATGTTATTATAATTATTAAAAAAAGATAACTTGTTAACAGCAACTTAATGACAACTTGCTAACTGCAACATGTATTGTCTGCTGATCACATTTGTTTTGTGTTCGAGGACCAACACTTCTCCTCGTTTTTTTTTTCTTTACACCGTGAAGCGTAAACTTGTTAACAACAACTTAAAGATAACTTGTTAACTGCACAAGTCCAAAGCGTAATCAATTTGTTGCCATAGCAACATCCATTGTCTGCCGTTCACATTTGTTTTGTGTTCGAGGACCAACGATTCTCCTCGTTTGTTTTTCTTTGCACCGTGAAGCGTAAACTTGTTAACAAAAACTTAAAGACAACTTGTTAACTGCATAAGCCCAAAGCGCAATCAATTTGTTGCCATATTTGTTTTGTGTTCGAGGAC
>JAFMTC010000679.1:609692-626830 GCA_018845635.1 Nicrophorus orbicollis | reverse complement strand
CAAAGCTTCTCCTCGTTTTTTTTTGTTCTTTACACCGTGAAGCGTAAACTTGTTAACAACAACTTAAAGACAACTTGTTAACTGCATAAGTCCAAAGCGTAATCAATTTGTTGTCATAGCAACTTCCATTGTCTGCCGTTGATATTTGTTTTGTGTTCGAGGACCAAAGCTTCTCGTCTTTTTTTTTCTTTTTTCCGTGAAGCGTATAAATTCATAGGCTGTTCCTGTCATCTGGAAGGACCTTGACGGTGCCCGAGATAGGTGGAGGTGATTTCATTAAAGGGCGATTCTCCCTTTGCCGGGGTTCAGTGTACGAGGTCGGGCGCTTCACGATTTTCCAAACGGGTGTTAATTAATGGCCGTCCGCCCTTCGACTCAAAACGCAATTTATCCTTCGATAACCAAACCGAACTGAACCTACCTCCATGTTTCCAATGAATCATTAATGTCTAAAGCTCGTTTTGTTTTTATACTCATACAATTACCGGATGAATATTCATTACCAAGTTTAGAGAAAATTACAATATTAATGAATTTATAAAATTAATAACTTTTGATTTAACATTCGTTCGAGCACAAAAGAAAAACGTTCTTTGAATCGAGAACAATTTCAGATTTGATCATGTTCTGTAATGAGGTGGATGCGCCGGGTTTACGTTTGAATTTGAAGCAAAGTTCAATAAACTATTGGATTTTCATTTTGTTATTAGTAATAAGTAATTTCTACTAAAAGAATTATGAATGAATATGTAGATTAGATAGTAATTCTATAAATATTTCACACTTTGTTGGATGCATGACTAAATTGAAATTGATAGCATCTATTATTATAATTTCAATTGCATTTTTTCTTCTTCAACATTACTTTTATATAATATATTCTGTAATAGTAATATATAATAGTAATTGATATATTTTTCTAAATATTTGTACAATTTCATCAATAAAATAAGCTTCAAGTTTTTGTAATAATTGATTTTCTTCACAAAGATTATTTGTTTTTCATGTTTGTTTTTACATAATTTTCTTGAAATTTCATATATCATGGTTTTATTATTTGTATTTTTTGTAATTTCCTTCATTTTAGTTATGAAATGATTTCATATTTTGCATTTTTTTTATATATTATTACACTATTGTAATTTATGGCAAAATTACTTTATTAATTCATGCTTTTTATTTCATGAATTCATTGTATTTTGATTATAAATTATTCATACTGTTATTAAATTAATATTTGTAAATAATTTAACTCCTATTTGAATATGCATTTATTACTAATAACTATAATACAATATTTTAATTAATATATCAAACTGTATACAAAATTATTAATATATTGAAGTAACTGATTATTTTGATTTCATACTGAAATTATTCAATTTTATTTACATTTACACATCTTTATTGATCCTGTTGTTATGATAGATGGTTTGAGTCGATTGAAGAAATAACAATTTGTGTGTGGAATGCTTATAATTAACTCAATAGACTTCTATCTTTATACTTTTACATTACAAAATGACTTAAGTGACATGTGTTGTTGGTTGCAGCTTCTATTACAATTCTAACAGATCCAAATTAGAGCACATTAACCTAAGATACTTTATTTTATTTCATTTTCAAAATCTATCAATAATAACATATTATTTTCATTTTCTATTGATATTCAAATATCAAAATCCTTAGATTTCAATTTGTAAAAGAAAACTTATAAAGCTGTGAGTGTTGTTTCAGAATAATCCTGTTTTAAATGTAACTTCCAATTTGATTAAACGCTGTTGCGGATTTGCGTATTAAACTGGATGGAACTTTCCACAAAAGTTGGATTTTCCCCCCAACAAATGCTAATTAATGATGAGAAGAGTTCTTCCACTTTATATATGTACACACTCCGATAACGGACTGCATGCGCCCTGAATAAACCTCAATACATAACTCATTTAAAACTTTTCATATTACGAACACTATAATTTCTGTGAATAACGGTAAAAAAAAGTAAATTTTAACTTATCATATATTTTGTTATATATTTGTTTAATTTTGTATATTTTTGTTATTAAAAATGAAATATTTGTTCTTTGAAATTTTGTTGATATTTTGGAGGATCCGCCGGGTTTTTTTGATTTATGTACACGTTTTATTATCATTTTCAGTTCAATCACGAAAACGATATTGTTTATTATTATTAGTATAATAATTAATAAACTAAGATCTCCCATTAACATTTAAATAAACAGTTTTTAAACTATTAAGTTATTTTCCAACAAAAGTATGTATTTGAAATTTGATTAAACATGTTTATTAACCACACATTTTGCTATTGAAGGAGGTGATCTTGCTCATAACTTAATATTTTCTGTATATCTTTCATTTATTAGATATTAATACGTGTTTCTATCTAATAAATGATATATCTTTGTGTCACTTGGTGAAAGTACGTACATATTTAATTATAAATTTTTTGGAGGAGATGCCAAGAATAACTGAATTTAAGTATACTTATCATAAATTAATTACTTTTAAGTTTACTAATAGCAAATATACTAATTATATAATCAAAAATTAGCTCAATGAAAGTGTTTAATTAAATTAAAATTAAAATGTTTATTTAATGATTATACTTAAACTTAATGATATAAGATGGTGAAGAAGGAGTTGCTCTTATTAAAAATAACTTTTTATAACTTTGACCTTATAAAATATCTTATGAAATTTGTATCTTTTCGTTTTGAATGAATTTTTTGAAGATTCCAAGTTTAGTATTAACAAAAACTAATGCTCAAATCATCTTGCATACTTATTAAATATATTGAACAAAGTTCTATGCAATTCCATATTTCCAATTAATTAGCATTCCATACTAATTATACATGAAGTTTGAATAATAGAAGTTTGGAAAAGCGTTTAGGGCAAAGTTTTGCGCATAGAAAATCCATTGCAAATATGAGTTTCGATTTCGGCGGGTCAGAGGGAGCTTCGGAACAGAGCTTTTCGGTTGGCGGAAGTTGGACCCCGCAAATCACCACTCGACCGACGGAAATAGAATCTTCCGACGTGATTTGTTGCGGCCTCGCCGATAAACCCGGCCCGGTATAAATGGATATTAAGCGGTGCCTACTTTAATTAAAACCCTTTCGTTCGATGCGATCCGTCGGATAACATTTACGTGGCGATTACGCAACGTCTACCTCCTATGAAATTACACCCATTTCGATTGTCTGTTCCTATAGTTAAAGTGAGTTACGTTCGCATAGACTGAATGCATCACTTCGAATTGTTGCTGCAGTAGTTGTCGAGTATTATTGATTTTCTTATAGTGTAAATCTTACCACAGTGTTAACTACGTTTGAAAAAGAAGTGTCTTCACATTTTAGCGAATTCGTCCGATATTGTAATAGATACAGTTGATTAGAAAGATGCATACTAAACTTGGATAGTTGGGGAATATAACGCATATTAATGTATTACTGTATATAGAGCCGTTTGGCTGTATTTCACTGTCAAAGTTGATGAAATGAAAAATTAACAGCCGAAAAAGCAACGTCTTCACATTTTAGCGATTTTCTCGAAAACTGTAATAGATAGAGAAGATATAAAAGATGCTCAAAAAACTAGGATATTTGGGGAATGTAACGCATATTAATTTATAACTGTATCTAGAACCGTTTGGCTGTACATCACTGACAAAGTTGAAGAAATAAAAAATTAACAGGCGAAAATAGCTATGTCTCCACATTTTAGCGATTTTCTCGGAAACTATAATAGATAGAGAAGATATAAAACATGTTTATGAAACTTAGATGGTTGGAGAATATAATGCATATTAATTTATTGCTGTGTCTTGAGCCGTTTAGCTGTAATTCACTATCAAATTTGAAGAAATGAAAAATTAACGTGCGAAAAAGCACCGTCTTCACGTTTTAGTGATTTTCTCGAAAACTATAATAGATAGAATTGATATAAAAGAAGCTTACGAAACTAGGATAGATGAGAAATATAACGCATATTCATTTATTTATGTGTCTTGAGCCGTTTGGCTGTAATTCGTTGTCAAATTTGAGGAAATAAAAAATTAACAGGCGAGAAAGAGCAGTGTCTTCACATTTTTGTGATTTTCTCGAAAACTATAATAGATAGAATTTATATAAAAGATGCTTATAAAACTAGGATAGATCAGAAATGTAACGCATATTCATTTATTTCTGTCTATTGAGCCGTTTGGCTGTAATTCGTTGTCAAATTTGAAGAAATGAAAAATTAACAGGCGAAAAAGCACCGCCTTCACGTTTTAGCGATTTTCTCGAAAACTATAATAGATAGAGCTGATATAAAAGATGCTTATGAAACATGGATAATTGGAGAATGTAACGCCTATTAATTTATTACTGTATCTAGAGCCGTTTTGCTGTAATTCACTGTCAAAGTTGAAGAAATGAAAAATTGACGTTCGAAAAAGTAGTGTCTTCACATTTTAGCGATTTTCATGGAGACTATAATAGATAGATTTTATCTGAAAGATGCTTATGAAACTAGGATAATTGGGGAATGTAACGCATATCAATTTATTACTGTACCTTGAGCCGTCTGGCTGTAATTTACTGTCAAAGTTGAAGAAATGAAAAAATAACAGCCGAAAATAGCAGAGCCTTCACATTTTATCGATTTTCTCGGAAAGTATAATAGATCGAGTAGAACAAGAAAATGCCTATGAAACTAGGATAGTTGGGGAATGTAATGCATATTAATTTATTGTTATGTTTTGAGTACTTGGGCTGTAATTCGTTGTCAAAATTGAAGAAATGTCTATATCATAAATAATATGTATGTTAAAGATAAAAATTATTTTATTACTTTATACCTACTAATTGTAGAAATTCTATATAATATATTGGTACTGTTTTAAATACATTATAATCACCTTTTCTAATGACATACATATTTAATATACACAAACATTTATTATTACTATCAGAATATGAATACCTATCGCATGCAATAAATATGTGTTTATAAAATAAACGGTGTAGCTATTACATTGAATATGATATTTATTGTATGTAAATTGATATGAATTGTGGAATAATGCATTTACTTTTATGTCCACAATGCAAATACGGCGGAAGCCAATAAATCATTAATTTATACACATCCGATACATATAAATAGTGTTATCATTAAATATATATATATAACAACAAAAAAATAATCGAACAAAATGAATGCATCTAAACACTGTATCCATTACCATTATGTGTAATAAAATAAATTGCATGGAGCGAAGTGACAAATTTCGGTTTGCTTTGAAAGCCGATCGTAACCGGAATTTATTCCGTCATTATAATTTATTGACCGACACACGTCGTCGTGGTCGACAAATCGGTCTACAGTTTACATAATCGCAATTCACGACATTTACACACACAAAAAAATATATTGACAAATTTATAGAATCGACAATTTCAATCACAACTTGAATTAGGAAAGAAATATGGTCTATTTGCAGCAGTGTTAATACTTGTGTTTTCTTTTTCTTATAATGATATAAATGTTTTATTATTTTGTTCACTGTTGCAATAAAAATAAATAATTAATTAGTTTTTAATTGAAAGCTGAAAATAAAGTTTCGATTCAATATTTCATTTTTTTATGGGAAAATTGGCAAGCTTAATATAATATATTTTACGTAATCTTTATGAGAATATTGTATAACAGTAATTGTTAGTTAATAATTTTGTTCAAAATCGAAATTACATAATTTCTCGTAAAGTCTCTTGTTTGTAATGATTCTTGCTAATTTTTTGGACAGTAATCTTTATACAATAGCAATTTTTGTTAATCTTTTGACAATAGCAATGTTAAACTTACGAGTGCTTCCCCTTAGATGTATTTCGAATGTTCAGACGTGTTTTTAAATTACCTTTTAGATTAATAACTGGTTTTCTTTTGAAATTGGTCGGTCTTTCAGTAATGGTCAATGAGAGATTCCTGATTTTAATTACAAATTGATCTATTTTTGCTTGAATGTGATCCAAACTTGTATGCATACCCAAATATTTACTTTTATTACCCAGAGTATAAATCTAAACTAGTGTTATGTATAACCTTTATTGTTTATATCATTCCTTATTATTGTATTGGTTATTGTAAGTACGATCTCCTTAACGACGTACATTTTCGTTTAGACAGTTTCCATACCCTAATTACTAGAAAGACTGGCTATCCTAATCTAGTGGACCATTCATGTAGTGATGAGACTACAGACCTTTTGGCATCCTGTTGTTACTTTTTCACCACTTTCCAATATTAGGATAAGAAATGTACACATCAGTGGGCGACTTTCCACCTACAGGGAAAACCCATCCCCTTCTCCCACTTCTATTAGTTAGTATTAAATAGGATGTTAATGTAATATCAAGTCAGTCTTTGACAGTCTTTGGTTAGCCTTAACTAGTGGAGCAACTAGCAACTTAAGAGGAGAATGTAACTCTTAGTTAATAAAACAGGAGATCAACACTTATATAGTTGACTTCTCCATAAAAACACTCAAGTGTACAATAAAACTACTTAGAATATTAGCATTTGATATTCATAAACCCCTTAAAGGCTCCACAACGACGTAACTACGAGATAATCCACGGTGTCCAGAGATTTTTAATCCCGGGACACGACACTAGATGGAGTATGAATTGTCATCAAACATTTCTTTTTAAATAAGAAAAAAGTGGTAACAAAAAGAAAACACTTTTCAACATCCGTCAATAGATTTCTATTATAAATTCCTTGGACACGAGACAAATCGTCCATCCTTCTCACTCCAATTCTCGCATAGGTCTTAGGTGATAAAAATTGCGGGGAATGAAGACATCCATCAAAAGGATGAGTTCCGGGACGAGGAAACCACTTTTATAAATTGCCCACGCGATTCGTCATCATTATCGCTTCCATTCTCGAACACTCCTTTTGCACCCTTCGGCCCCAGGCGAAAAAAATAATAATTTCAAAAAAAAGAAACTAAAAACACTAAAAGTAGAATAGCAAATAATAAAAATGAACGTCACTTTTTCGCACCCCACGGTATATTAAAATCGCATGGACGTAATTGCATTTACTTTTGCGCAGGTTTTCATTAAATTCATTAAAACAACGGATTGTTCCATGACAAACACCAGTTCGGGTTTGGGCGAAAAAAGCAAATAATACGAGGCTGAATTAAAATTAAAATCCAATTTCGGACTCGGGGCGACACGGAAGAGCGGGTTGAAAAATGCGACGTTGGTAAATCTACTGGATTTTACTGTATCCACACATTTCTCACGTAATTTGAAGACCACTTTTATCTCAACTACATTTTTTTTGGACAAATATTTTTCATATTCAAACGATTATTTTCATGAAAACTTTATATTTTAAGTTAAATTAAAAAATGTAATTAATATCTTTTAATTTATTTAGTAATAAATCTAATTAAAAATCACAAATTTTTATGGAAGATCACTGAAACTTCTCTATTTATAAACTATTATTTCACAATTATTCAATAATTGCAATGATAATTACAAAAAGAAGAATTAGTATTGAATTGTATATTAGCTTGAAAATAGGAAATCTAAATAATTTTTATTAAACTAAACTTTTTAGTTAAGGAGACTTAATTGAGAGGATTGAAATTATGAGACTAATTTGAGTATTTTCATAGTTTGGGTTAGATCAGTGAATTCAGTGTGTCAATTAACTATGGAGACTTAATTGAGACGATTGAAAATATGAGACTGATTTGAGTATTTTCATATTTTGGGTTAGATCAGTGAATTCAGGGTGTAAATTAACTATGGAGACTTAATGGAGACGATTGAAATTATGAGACTGATTTGAGTATTTTCATATTTTAGGTTAGATCAGTGAATTCAGGGTGTAAATGAACTATGGAGACTTAATGGAGACGATTGAAATTATGAGACTGATTTGAGTATTTTCATAGTTTGTGTTAGATCAGTGTGTAAATTAACTATGGAGACTTGATTGAGACGATTGAAAATATGAGACTAATTTGAGTCTATGAAAATACTGGGTTAGATCAGTGAATTCAGTATGTAAAAATAAAATGTAAAGTAAATAAATTCTTATTTATATTTAATAAGTGAAGCAGGTGTAGACCACATAAAGGAAAACTTATATACCAAGATAAGCTGTCAAGAAGTGGAGGAAAAATCAATAACGGAGAGTGTAGGTTATTGGATATGGAAATGAGGATCAACTTGAGATAGAATTGGAAATAAAATGGTAGCAAGGGCAGAGCACGATTTAGAAATTAGAATGTTCAGCAAGAAAATCAAATTTAAAAAAATCTTTACTACTTAATACACCCGTATCTCGCTATACGGCCGCTCTTTATACGCCATTTCGCTATAACGGCCCATTTCACTTAAGGCATGTTTTCGATTTACGGCCTAAAATGTTTCGCTATAACGGTAAAAGAAACTTTTTTCCATGTCGATATATCTACACGTTGCCAATCTTGCGCAAGCGCAATAATTGATTCCTTATACGGCTTTTCGCTTTGCCGCCAATTTTCGTGGAACGTATCTAGGCCGTAAAGCGAGGTATGGGTGTAGATAATGTCACATAAATATGAAGTTTATTTTTTATTATTTTTAAACATTCCATTTATTAAATTTCCATTAGAAATTCCGCAAAATGAGGAGTTACCAATTAATTAAAAAAAAAACTATTTCTCATTAGTAACAATTAATTAATAATAAATTTTTTATTAATTCAAATTTCAATTATCTCCTGTCATGTGTCAACCATAAAATAGTTTTATATTGTAAATGTACGTAAATTATACAAATCTCCATGACAACAATCTATTACCGAAATAATTTGGATGTCAATTAACTCCTGTCATGTGTCTAATATGAAACAGTTTTATATTGCAAATGATATAAATCTCAATTACAAAATAATTAGAGTCTAAATTATATTTGAATACAGTAATTACTTACAGAACTCCTAAAATTTTCGTTGAATATTTTAAATTGTATATTTGTTGTTGCAAAGAACAGTAAGTTTCGTGCAATGGCTGATTGCAATTACATTTTATTCGAGGAGCCCCATTGTGTTTGATGCTAGAGATGCAACTTTCGCTTCTTAAGTTTAGATAATAGTCGTAGCGCAGTTCGCTTCTAATTAAATTCGTGGTTTCGGAGCAAAACTTAAATTGCAATGGAAACAGCAATGCGAGAGACAGACAGAGATGGTAGAGAAATGTTGCATTCAAAATGTATGTAGCTCAATGGTAGTTTATTATTTGGAGCAATTAGGGAAATTAGGAGCGAACAGGCATTAATTCCCAGGGATGCACTCACACATTCTGTGTGTTGTGTGTGTGTTTCGTAATGCTTCAGTGCAAGTGCAGCCGGGGGAATGCACAGGGATATCAATTATCGTCGAATGGCAGATCGCAGGAAACGGTTTGAGATGCGGTTTCCGTAAAATCTTGCAAAATCAATCGGGTTAAGCGATCGTGCGGTGGATGCGCCGGGTTCAGACACAAGTCTCCTTCGATATTAACGACTGTGCAACGCTCACTTCCGCACATCCCACTCGTAAAACTCCTATGTAAATACAAACTACCCAATTTCGATGTATAATGGTTGTATTAAATTTTCCGTCCACCCTTTAAAACCCACCCTCTAAATTGCTAATTGACAATTAAAACACAGGAATCGGATTACACGCAGCATTAATCTACCCTCAACTCAATTCAATTAGTATTATCGTACCTGTAGACTTTTCATTAATTAATTCAATGTTTTATTTGCAGATTAAAATTAAAATTAACTAATTATCCACTATTATTAATAATATCCGTCCATTTTTGTAAATGTAGTGTAAGGTTACTTAAGTCGTACCGGTGCCTAAGTCGTATCTAATGCACATTGACTATCACTCCAGCAACGACAACACTATATGTATTTGAGTTGGCCGTGCTTCTGCACATTTCATCAAGCCACCTTTCTTGTAAAGAAATTTCATTTTTATCCATATTTCTTATAAGTTTTTTTTCATAGTTAAACTAGAAAATATATTATACATAATTACAGGTTTATTTAATGATTTCTTAGAAATAAATCACTTATGCCTTTTTATTTGCTTAGTATTAATAATGGCTGGTTATTATCAATATAATTAATATTACAATATATATTTTCTGAATGAAATTTCAGATTTTCTCCCCAAAAACGAGTAATGGTTGATATGTTGAAATTCTTTTTTTTTAAGAGATTTTCAACACTTCAATTGTTTTGTTAATCATTGTTGTTCTTCAGGTAATTAGTGGAACTCTTCCTTTTTCTTCACCTTTGCTTACATTTATAAAAATTAGATAATTCATAATTTGATATAATAAATCGATTTTATTTTACTAATAATCCACTATTATTAATAATATCCATTTTTATAAATGTAAAGTAATGTTACTTAAGTCGTATCTATCGAATATTGAGTGTAGTAAAGCTGCATTTACTCAAGCTACAACACAATATGTATTTCAGTTGGCCGTGTTTCAGGACATTTCACCATTCCACCTTTCTTGTAAAGAAATTTTAGTGATGAACATCACTATTTCTTATATTTTTTTTACCGGTAATTATAAATAATTAGCGGTTTATTTAATGATTTCTTAGAAATAAATCACTTATACCTTTGTATTTGCTTAAAATTAATAATGTCTGGTTATTATTAATATAATTAATATTGCAATATATTTCTGAATAAAATTTCAAATTTTCTTCCAAAAAACGAGTAACGATGAACAAAGAGATTTTCAGTACTTCCATTGTTATGTTGATCATTGTTGTTCTTCAGGTAGTTAATGGAACTTTTCCTTTTTCTTCACCTTTGATTACATTTATCAAATTAGTTTATCTGATATTTTTTTTCAAATAAGTCAGTTTGACTTATTTATTTGAATAATAATATATTAATAATTATTATTAATATAAACCAAATAGTTACTTGAACCTTAACATACATTTTCCAAAAGAAGTCTGCATTACTAATTTTATATATACTACATCCACACTATCCATGCTCCACTTGCGCCATAAATCAGGATTATCAACTACTATTGATTATCATAGAGTGTGATGATAGCAAATCAGAACTAACAGCTTGAATTGCACACGTTGCGGTCATGTAGTAATTGTAGTTGGTACGCCTGATTGACATTTATGTGCCATATCTCATGCAGTCTTGTATATCATGAAAAGAAGTTAACTATTTGTTCCAAAAAAAGCTTTTAAATATTAGTATAGTATTTTTACGAAGTTCTCTTAACAAAATGATTTAATTAAATTATTAAGCTATATATAATCAATAAATAAGATTCGTATAAAGTTTTTACATTCATCATTACAATAATAGTTTCCTGTACTTTAGTATATATACATATATAATACGTGCATTGAGCAAAGTTTGAATATTTAAAAGAGTGCACACAAACACACAAACAGAAGAATATAAAAAGTAGTGAACTAAAGAGAAGCTGGTCAGCGCTGGGTTACACAACGTTCTGCATAAATCCAGATTAGATTCATGCATGTTTTCTATCTTTTATTTTATGTCCGCAAAACTCTTTCCGTGCGGCAGTCGGACTTTTTATTTATTTTTTACGGCCGCTGGAAGCTGCAGTTTATAAAGTTTTTGAAATATACAGCGAAAGGTACTTTTCAGACCTCAGCCGAACCGAGGACGACTGAAAAATTTGTAACTCGCCTAGGACAGATTCGATGCTAGATTATAAATGGCACGTTCGTGCTGCGCCTAGTTTTCAGACTTTCCTCCTGCTTTATTTTAGTTTTTCCCCATTTTTTGTTCGTTTTGTTTTCTTTGTTTTGCACTATTATTTCCATAGGGGGCGAGTTTTTATTCGTCGAGGGGCCGCACCGCGAAAATCCAAATTTATGGGTCTCGCCTGGCCGCCCGCGAAAATTGCATTATGGAAGTCAATATTTTGCAGATTCGGGGGATTCCCCTTGTGAGAAGCGGTAGCTCGTTGCAATTGTATTGATTAAACAAATACACAGAACAGGTTAATGAATCGACAACAGAGAGTAAACAAAGGAATGTCTTCTTATTTTAGCGATTTTCTTGAAAACTATAAGAGATAGAATTGATCCGAAAGATGATTGTGATAGTTGGATATTTGAGGAATGTAACGCATTTGAATTTATTGTTGTGTCCAGCACCGTTTGGCTATAATTCTCTGTCAAAGTTGAAGAAATGTAAAATTAAAGTGCAAAAAAGCAGCGATTTTACAATTTCGCGATTTTCTCGAAAACTATAATAGATAGAATGGACCCAAAAGATGCGTATGAAACTAGGATAGTTGGAGAATGTAACGCATATTAATTTATTGCTGTGTCTAGAGCCGTTTGGCTACTATTCGCTGTCAGAATAAAATTAGTCCTCGTATTTTATCGATTTTCTCGAAAATTGTATAAATAGAACTGATCCGAAACATGGTTATGAAAGTTGGATATTTGAGGAACATATTAAAGTATGATGTAAAAAGTTTGAGGTTAAGTAAATGAATAATTCAAATATTTATGGACTTGTAAACTACTAAACTTTGATCACAAGTTCTATTAACAATGAAATAGCATCAATCAAATAATATTTCTATTGTCGTTGTTATAACTTAGTTTTTGAAGATCTGACAGATAATTTGTTCGTCTGACAAGACACACACGTCATGCGAGAAAGATGACGTGAATAAAATAGTTATTTTCAGCATCATATCATATTTGTATCATGGGAATATACAGTAAATTGGTTACATGTTCTCCAATTTCGTCGCTAATGATTTACCTAGTATTTGGAGGATTTGTGGATGGACGTATTCTTAGGCGAGGCTTCTGGGGTTTCCTGGAAGGATAACCTCAATTTGCGCCGACCTCACGATAGCTTTAATCATTGATGTCATAATTCTTGAGAACTCGTCGACCTCCTTTCTTGAGGACCTCCTCCGCTCGACCCATTTATTACAAGAAGCCGTCTCATTTCCGTGTCCATATATTATGCATCTCCTAACATCACGGGAGGCACCTAATGAACGTGATTCATGCTACGGTTCTCACCTCAACCTAATTTATTGAAATCAATTACACTTAATTAGCCAACTGGCTACATTCCCATAATGTTGTCTCCACGTAATGCGTGGCAAGTAACATTAATATTTTACAAAAGTACTGCTTTGATATCTCAATATTTACATATCAATATTACTTTTAACAGAAAACTGTAATTACTCAATTACTATATTTTGAAAGTTCTGAAATTAATTATAAAACATATTCTAACATTGCTTATTTTAGTATTTATTTATAAAGATGATATAATAGAATAGAGCAAATGAAAATCACATATGCCAGCTGTCAGTTTTATATCAAAGTTATCCATAACGATGCCATTTGTCTGTAAATTATAGCAAATCCATAAGAGTTACATATATGTAAACTTATCATATTTTTTGTCTAAAAATGACGATTGGGTTGCTGTGAGTTCTGATTCAGATATTTTTAATGACTGCACTTTTTGTATCAAATTTTAGTTCCAATAAGAGCATTAAATGTATACAACTTTCATAATCATATAATTATTTAGCAGTATTTAATTACTTGAATCAAAGCAATTATTAAATCAAGTAATGTCCTTTGTCAATTAATAACAGTTGATAGATTTCATAACAATTGGAATGTCCGAAACTGGAGGGAGATTACTTGGAGTAACCGAAATCGAAATGCCAAAGCCTTGGTGGATTCGTGGTCATTTAGTAGGACATCTAATATAAATGTGTAAGTTTGGCGTCGGATCGGATTTGTGGCTGCTGCAGGAATTGATTGCAGCCATTATCGCAGTCGGCGAATCGACCCCAAAAACAATTGAGAGGACAACAAATGCCTTTCAGCGAACCAACCAAAGCAGGGTGGAAAGTACGAAAAAAACAAATGTTGGATCGTAGTAAAAAAAAAACAGCATCAGACAGCTAGAATAATTGTCGCTCATTTTTCTTCACTCAACTCCATCTCTTCTTTTTCTTCCCTTACTACCAAAGTCGAAGCTTATAATTTAAACGAGCTTAGCGCTCTCGGTCTGGCTTCGGAAGTCTGTCTATCTTAAAGTTCTTGGCGAGTCTGTGCTCGTCCACGATTTTGATGCCGCAGACGTGTCCATATTAACTGGTATATTCTTCGCGTACGTCGGTGGGGTGTCGGCCGAAGAAGGCTGACGAGATTTAAGGGTCTCCACTCCCTTCGGGCATTTACATAACTGGCTTATGTTCACTTGATTACCAGCCTTGATAGGTTTATATTGTGCATCGCAAATACCGGGCACCTTCTGCTGGAGGGTGAGGCGAAGAAGAAGAAGAAGAAGTGGAGGTGGCTCAAATGAGATCACACTATGTTGCGCGGAACGTGCCTTCCGCACCCCCAACGAACTCCCATTATATTTTCGAACGGAGGGAGACTCGACAAACACCTACATCTTCTCATTTTTTCTTATATTTTACTTTTCTGTTCGTCGAAGAAATAAAATACGAACCACCTTACAAG
This sequence comes from Nicrophorus orbicollis, assembly GCA_018845635.1. Classification (NCBI taxonomy): domain Eukaryota; kingdom Metazoa; phylum Arthropoda; class Insecta; order Coleoptera; family Silphidae; genus Nicrophorus; species Nicrophorus orbicollis. Next base: position 612,212 of record JAFMTC010000679.1, on the reverse strand, counting down.
ATTACGTTCTACGCGGAAGGAGAGAGTTCTGGAGGAAAGCAAACGTCATTTGCTGATTGCAAATACATTTTGCGCAGATTAAATCTTGAAGATTCACCACCCCAAATCCAATTATGATCATCTGTATGGAATTTGTGCGTAAACAATGGGGAGAGACGCTTGTCATTCTATGAATTCATTTCGTTAGGTGTGTTTTATTTGGGCTTTCAATAAAATGAGATCGTCGTAATATCTATAGACAATCTTCATTGAATATAAATGTATTTGCACAAAAAACTTTCATGATCAATGACACAAAGATATCAATAAAAGCATATCAAATAATGCATTCAAAATCTACAAAATTTAAATTCAAAATCAAAGACACAAGTAAAGTAAATTCATTTCAGTCAGAACTTCGATTGAAAATCTTCTTTTTTTTTCATGGTTGTTTATATTATCAATAAATATTGCAACAATCTTAAAATAGCACATAAAATTGTGTAAAATAAAAAATAATTTAAAAAATTCTAATTATTTTCTGTAAATTTTGCAGTATTTTCAATTTTTCCTTAAAATTTGGAGAAGTGTTAGATTCTTAACAATTATATTTTCTTGTATGTTACCTATTGGAGTTGAGACTAAATATTATAAAAAAAAGCATATTTTTGTGTATCTACATTACATTTAATATGAGACTTTCAAACATGACAAAAATATTAATTAAAGTACATGATGTAACAGTAGTAATTCATCATTTCATAAGTAGCTGTTTTTCAGTACTTATGATGTGTATAAGTATGTATTAGATCTTCAAAATATTTGGTTTCAATAACAATTAACAATACATTCTTTCAAGGATTCTGATTCTTTAGTTTAAATTTCAGTTAAAGTTGTTTACTTCATTATAATTTTGATCAAAAAAGGTAAGAAACAAATATTTATTAATTGAAATTTTTTGTGAAGATGAAACACATGGAAATACTTGAAACGCACGCCGACGCCTTCGTCATGTAATGGTGCAGTGCACATGCGCACTGATGCGCACGCATTCCTGAACAGATCGATTCAATGTCGAGAAAGAAAGTGACAGTTCTCTACTTTAGTTCATCATTAGCCGTAAGATGGCGCATCAATATCGATATTTTCAAAAATGAATATTTGTCACCAACTCAGTTTTACTCATTTGTATGAACATCTTTGCTTGACCAGTATCTTCTTAATATTAATGAATATTTCATCCCTTCAAAATTAAAGATATATAACATATGTTGATGACAGGAACGGTTCGTTACTAATACCAACAATAGATGAATTAAAAAAAAAAATTAGTTTTTAATCCCAGACCCCATCTGGTTCCAATGCAACGAGACGCTACTGGTTAATGAATTTCAAAAAAATAATATCTATGAGAAATATCTGGTTTGTTGAAGTCCATGGTTTTATCTGTTTGCACTGGCACTATTGTGCCAGTACCTCGCCGATACCTCGCTTTACGGCCTAGATACGTTCCACGAAACTTGGCCGCAAAGCGAAAAGCCGTATAAGGAATCAATTATTGTCAACATGTAGATATGTCGACAAGGAAAAAAAGTTTTTTTTGCCGTTATAGCGAAATATTTTAGGCCGTAAATCGAAAACGTGCCTTAATTGACGAGGGCCGTTATAGCGAAATGCCGTATAAAGCGGCCTTATAACGAGGTATGGGTGTATTATTAATTTCTTGTTTTCTCAATACTGACTATTTTATACTCTTTTAAGTGCTCTATTAGTACGGGATATTGAAGAAACCGTATTATGCGAGGTATTTATATTCTAGTCTAATTATTACGATTACAAGATTATAGTAGTTTAATTAATCTAAAGGATGTCTTAAATTGAATTTTAACAATAAAGGCGTACCGTTTTTGGTTTTAGTTCAGTTTGAAAATCATACTTGATTATTGCTCTATTCGCGTCTTTTTATTGGCACAATCAGAATACCTGTGCTATTTGTTTGGAGTTAGCGTTGCCTGTTTGACAGATGTCATATGTTTTACAGTTCTAACCCTAATTAAAAGAAATAGGAATATATTGAGGAAATCTAATAAATTTTACATTATCAAGGGTTTCTTTTAAGCCCTGAATTAAGCAAGTTGTTGTTGCAGGTGAAGAGGAGTCGTAAATAGATATTCTTTCGAAAAAATGAATTTGTTTGATGTACGACCAGAAATCGATTTTAGTCCGTCACGACAGCATTACGCATTGCGTGCGGACGACCCCAGGCGGCTGCGAAACAAACAAAACAAGAACAAAACAATAACCACCGGCAAACCAAAAACAACAAGAAAGGAAAGTAACGATTATCATGTATCCGCAGCCCTCCATGTGCACGGAACAACAAAAGCCCACTAAATACTTACGCCGGCTCACATTAAAATGCAATTTTCCGTACATCATTCATTTCTCTCTTTTTTTCTACCCTCGTCATTACCTACCATCATAATCCACCAATGGAGGTACAACAATGTCGCTCCGCAACGTTTGGCCCTTTTTTGAGGG